>VIAB01059934.1:0-10059 GCA_009801035.1 Oophaga pumilio | reverse complement strand
AAGCCAGAAAGTTGCAATTTGAAATTACTTCAGTTTTGTGCCATATCTGTGATCTGTTTTCTTTTCAACAAAATAAAACAACTGAATGAACATCCTCCAAGGCCGGTGATTACATAATTTTTGCCAGGGGTTGTACGTAACCCATCTGAGGAGATCCCAAATAGCAGGACTAAAGGAGCTGAAGAGAGAATGCTCATTCGAGGGGAGCTGTGAAATGATACTAAATATAAGTACCACAATGGGCTAAGTAGATGCAAATGGCTTGTGTCTCAGTGTATGGATGCTTACCGAGTAGCTCCAATATACAGGGATCCGCTGATAACAGCGCTGTGTTGTGCAGACTGTGCTGTAGAAAAAAGCACTGGTGAAATGTGTCCTAATATGGGTTTATATACCACTGTGTAGCCGGTGAGTGATAGCTGTAGCGCAGGTGGACTGGCGTACAGGAAGTGCATCACTCAACATGACCGCGACTGAAGAAGGTCTGAGTGAAGACCGAAACGTTACCTCAGAAATGGATTATGGCATGGGACAGAACGACGGAGAGGTGAGAGATATTGTTGTTTTTTTATTTTAGTTTTATTACAGGATACGATGGCTTAAATTGAATGGGCGTTAGGTGTGTATAACTGTGTTTATTTTTAAATAAAGGAAGAGTTTTTTATTTCAAATAAAGTGCTTTATTTTGGCTGTGTGTTTATTTACCATACAAATATAGGATTAGTAATGGATAGGTGTCTTATAGACACCTGTCCATTACTAAACCATGGGGTTGATGTCACCGGACAATACAAAGGTGACATCAACCCCACAAATATTACCCCACTAGCCACCGCCACAGGACAAGTGGGAAAAGCCGGACAAAGTGCCAAAATTGGTGCATCTAATAGATGCGCCTTTTCTGGGAGGCTGCGGGCTGCTATTTTTATACTGGCAGGGGGCAATGTTAGGCATTGGCGGGATCCGAACCTGGATCCAAGGAGTCTGTGGTCTTCCATCCAGGTCCAGCCGAGGCAGATGCTGCTCAGCTTCGCCATCGATCCCAATGCCTAGCTAGTACCCGAGAGGCACAAGTTATTACTCAAGTCTTTGTTCATAGTAGTCTTAAACCTAGGTTACAGAACAGGAAATGGCTGTTATAGCCTAAGTCCAGAAATGCATGCACTGAGCATGACCGTGACATGGCAAACCGTGATAGGTGGTTAATGTCAGCTGATCCTCTGACCTGGCACCGCCTGATTGGTCACGGATGACGTCATCGCTGATGCGATTGACAAGATGGCTGGGGGCGGGGCTTAGCCCTTAAACAGCTTGTCTGTCCGCGGCGCGGTTAGATCATACTAAATAGATAGTGCTCATGTGTGATGTACCAGAATCTGGGCTCCACATGCTCTCTAGCTTTCGCTCTCCGGGACCTGCCGATGCCAGAGTTAGCTCGGCTAATTAGCACAGGTCCTTCAGGCAGGTTAATGAATGCTATGCAGGTAGCGATCGTAGTGCAGTCTGTCTCTGACAAAGGGGTAGCTATACACCCCGAGCAGACTGTGGGTCGCCTATTCTGTGTATCGCCTGCTAACTAAAGCACGTACGCCTGGCGTGAGTCGCATGCACTTCCTAATATCTGCCAAGTGGCTTCTGTGCTACTAACAGGGCTACATCTACGCCAGCCTGCAGCACATGGTGCAGATCTAATATCTGGCAAGTGGCTTCTGTGCTACTAACAGGGCTACATCTATGCCAGCCTGCAGCACATGGTGCAGATCTAATATCTGGCAAGTTTCTTCTGTGCTATTAACAGGGCTACATCTATGCCAGCCTGCAGCACATGGTGCAGACCTAATATCTGGCAAGTGGCTTCTGTGCTATTAACAGAGCTACATCTAAGCCAGCCTGCAGCACATAGTGCAGATCTAATATCTGACAAGTAGCTTCTGTGCTGTTATCAGGGCTACGTCTACGCCAGTCTTCAGCACTTCTCCCGTTAAATTAATGGAGATAGTGCAAATATCTCTCTCCTTGTGTGAAGTAACACAGGCGAGATCTAATACTATTCTTTAGTTGTCAGTTATTATCTTCATACCCAAAGGGTGTTCGGCAGCAGTGAACATAAACTGCATCGCGGACCCCGGGTTCGGTTGCAATCCATTATATAATAAAGTTGTTGCAACCAAGCTCATAACAGCAATATCCATGCCCTTTACCAACCTAAGAAAAATGGGGGACCCCATGGCATTTTTTTTAACTATTTATTTAAATAATTTTAAAAATGTGTGGGTCCCCTTTATTCTTGATAACCAGCCTTGCTAACTCTGACAGCTGGTTGCCTGGCTGGTTATCAAAAATACAAGGAAACCCATGATTGTTTTTTTTATTGTTTTATTTTTTTGGAGTGCATGCACTGGCTGAGTACTCACTTCAGCAGCTCCTGCTCTCGCTGTTATTAGCGACAGCAGGCATAGGCTGATAGGAGCAGTAGTCCCATCAGCCGATGTCAGTGATCGGAGATAAACTTCTTATCTCCGATCATAGCTGCGGGAATGTGATGACCAGAGGTCTGAATAAGATCCAGTGGGTCACAAACCGAGACTGAGGCAGGAATACCAATACTGTCTTTACTAAAATGACAGTTGGAGTGAGATCTAGTATTGAAGGAAACAGACTTAAATTCCCTTATTAATTATACTCACTCAGCCAGAGCTGAAAGCAATGTGCTAATCCCAAAGTTCCCGCTTTGAGTGTGTTACAATGAGGTTTAGAATAAATTTACCTGTCCAAAAGGTCAAACCAGGTACTAAGAAAACAGGTTTAAATCGGATGCTGTGTTATTATGGGACCCCCTGGGATGGCACACTGAGTATAAACCGTTCAAAACCCACAATACCAATACATATAAATATAACAGAAGTTCTTAAACACTTAATCTGGGGACACCTGGGTATCTATTACTACAGTACCGTTAACCTGAGGTGAATCACTACTCAGGTATATAATTTGTATCGACTGCAGCCAGTCCCAAAATGTTCGGTGCCAAAACAACCAGAGGAAAACAAGGTTCAGCGTCTTGTTGGCCGGTGCTGAGCCCACATGCTGGGAACTTACAGTTTTACGGTCCGAAGAGCACTTCAACAGGGCTTGTCGGGATCCCTCTCAATACAAATGGTACAGGTTACAGTCTTCTCCAGAAGTCACTCGCAACTTCTCCTGAGAGCAAACCGCCTGAATCTGCACAGGATAAATGTTTTCTGAAACTTTTCAGCTCAGCACAACAGGGACTCCACAGGGCTCCAAAGTCACACAGCTCTCAAAAATGCTCTGTATTTGTTCCACAGCAGAACCACAGATTCACAAGAGGAAGGGGTTAACACCCTCACAAAGACGCTGACAACAGTCTTTACAGAGTCCAGACTCCTTGCTTCTCATCAGCTTCCTCACACACAGCGTCTCACATGGCAGCTTCTCCTTCCAGAAGCATCACATCTCCAGCGTCCTGCACAGACAGTTTTCTGGGATTTTTCTTTCTGCTCAGATATGCAAAAGCAACAGGATCCTAATGCTCTCCTGATGTCATTACAGTGCACACTCTTACATGCCACCCCACTAGAGGTTGGCATCCCTGACATACCTCCCCACTCAAAGTCATCCCTGTGCATAGCACTGAGGTGGTTTTCCCGCCGTAGATTGAATAGTTCCCCTGAGACTCACTCCAACAGGCTTGGTCCCAGAGGTAGCAGGAGCCTCTTCCGTGGTACTATCAGAAGGAGCAAATGAGGCTGCTTCCTCCTAAGGTGTGGCACCCTGTGACACAGCACCCGGGTCGAGTAACTGACCTGATTCCCCCTCCTCAGCAGGATTTACCACGTTCTCAACACTCTCTCCACACAGGGACAGATTGATCACAGGGGGCCAAGTGCAGGAGAAGGCACACCATCAATTTCAAAAGCACTAGGAGTGCCCATCCCTTGGGACGCAGCCTTGAGCTCCGTGGGAATGGGGGCTGAATTTTCAAACCAGCACCGTTGTAGCATGTTATGGTGAAGATTACAAGTTGCCCCCCCTGTCCCCACTGGCTCAACATCATAAACTGGAATCTCAGGATTCACCTGTTTTTTTAGTTGCCTCCCAGCGGTCACTGAACTTCCCTGACCGTCGTTTGGCTCTCACCAACATTATCTCCCGGAGAAAAAGGTTCTGTTTGCATGGGTTGAATGTCCCTATGGGCCACCTGATGAAGGCGATCACCACCACCTGATGCACCACCCTTAATTGCCGCTGGTGCTCTTGTACCCATTCGGATGCAGTCCGAGGGGGATTGGAGGAGGGATCCAGCATGCTCAAATCCTCGATGTCCCTGCCGGACCTCCCAAACATCAACATGTGTGGTGAATAGCCAGTAGTGCTGTGCACTCTATTATTGTAGGCCCACATCAATTCGGGGAGATACTCAGGCCAGTGCACCTGTTGTTTATCCTCTAAGGTCCTCAACATCTGCAACAAGGTCCAATTAAAATGCTTACATGCCCCGTTGCCCTGGGGGTGATAAGGCGTCGTTCTTGAGTGTTCGATACCATACAGCTGGTGCAGCTCCTTCATTAGCGCCCTCTGGAAGTATGCCACCTGATCCGAGTGTATTCTCTCCGGACACCCGAACACTTGGAGGAAATGTTGACACACGGCCTCAGCTGCCGACGCTGCCATCTGATCTCTGGATGGCACTGCTACAGCATTCTTTGTAAAGTGATCTGTCATTACCAAACAATAGGGGTAACCAGATGTAGAGGACCCTATCAAAACATAGTCAATCATGAGTAGCACTAACGGAGCAGAAGTCTTAATAGACTGTGTGGCGGTCCCGCTGCTCAGAGCTTTTACTAAGCCCACAGACCCGACACTGCTGACACGCGTCTGCCACAATCCCTCCCAACTCAGGGCAATAGAGGACTCGCTGTAGCCATAGAAGTGTCTTTTCACTTCCAAAGTGGGCGCCCTTCTCTTGTGCCTCTTGAGCGACCACCGGACCCATCCATCCAGGGATTACCAGTTGGTACCAGTGCTGCAGCTCGGATGGCAGGTACACTTTACGATACAAAAGGCACTGTTCCACACACAATTTGTCCCACTGTCGCAGTAGTTTCATTCCTTCTGTGGACAGTTGAGCCTTGTCCTCTGCACGAGCCCAGACCCCATTTTGTACTCAGCGGCACACAATTGCAATATCTGGGCACTCGTCCTGGTCTTTTGCCCAATCTGAGGGCGTTTTACCCAGGACACAGGGCATCCCTGATGCCACCCCACTTGAGTGTGCCACACTTCGGAAGATAGGTAACTGCCCCAAGGCTGGAATTTCAGTGTCCTCAAGCTGGTCATCAACATATTCCCCCGATGACCCAAGGGGTACCCTTGACAATGCATCTGCATTTCCATTTTCTCGTCCAGAGCGAAACTTAATGCGATAATTAAATTTAGCAAGGTGGGCGACCCACTGCAGCTCCAATGCTCCCAGTTTTGCATTCTCTAAATGAGCCAGTGGGTTGTTATCTGTCATGACTAGCACCTCAGCTCCTGTTAGATACTCGGCAAAGCGTTCTGTCATTGCCCACACCAGAGCCAGTCGAGCTGTAGTTAGCTCACTGTCTTTTAAAGACCTGCTGCCATAGGCAATCACCCGCTCCTGGCCATCCTGCACCTATGCTAGTACCGCCCCCAACCCATGAAAACTACCATCTGTGTACAACAGAAAAGAGGCATCAAACCAGGCATACGCCAACAACGGGGCATTCGTTAGGGCAGTTTTCACTTCATCAAATTCCTTTTTCTGCTGGGGCCACCATTGAATGGGGTGGTTTCGAGGACCCAGCACTGTCCCTCTTAAAAGTTCATTCAGGGCACCCACCACTTGTGAAAATTTAGGCACAAATCACAGATAGTACCCCGCTAAGCCCAAGAAGGCTTGCACTTTTCCCAGGTCGCGGGGAGGTGGCCACTCCTGTTCGGTCTTAAACTTACTGGATGCAGGCAGCACCCCGTCCGAGGTCACCACGTGGCCTAAATACTCAATCTGACTCTGTAACAGTTGACATTTCTTTGGCTTTCCTCTCAGGCCGTAGCGACTGAGCCGCCGTAGGACTTGACACAACTTCTCAAGATGGTCTTCAAATAAGGTCCCGAACACCATGGTGTCATTTACAGTCATGGCCAAAAGTTTTGAGAATGACACAAATATTATATTTTCACATGATCTGCTGCCCTCTGGTTTTTATGTGTGTTTGACAGATGTTTTTATCACAGACAGAAATATAATTGCAAACATATGAGTAACAAAAGCTTATATTGACAGTTAGAATGAGTTAATGCAGCAAGTCAATATTTGCAGTGTTGACCCTTCTTCTTCAGGACCTCTGCAATTCTCCCTGGCATGCTCTCAATCAACTTCTGGACCAAATCCTGACTGATAGCAGTCCATTTTTGCACAATCAATGCTTTCATTTTGTCAGAATTTTTAGGTTTTTGTTGGTCCACCCGTCTCTTGATGATTGACCACAAGTTCTCAATGGGATTAAGATCTGGGGAGTTTCCAGGCCATGGACCCAAAATCTCTATGTTTTGTTCCCTGAGCCATTTAGTTATCACCTTTGCTTTATGGCAAGGTGCTCCATCATGTTGGAAAAGGCATTGTTGATCGCCAAACTGCTCTTGGAGGGTTGGGAGAAGTTGCTCTTGGAGGACATTCTGGTACCATTCTTTATTCATGGCTGTGTTTTTAGGCAAGACTGTGAGAGAGCCGATTCCCTTGGCTGAGAAGCAACCCCACACATGAATGGTTTCAGGATGCTTAACAGTTGGCATGAGACAAGACTGGTGGTAGCGCTCACCTTGTCTTCTCCGAATTAGGCGCTTTCCTGATGTCCCAAACAATCGAAAAGGGGATTCATCAGAGAAAATAACTTTACCCCAGTCCTCAGCAGTCCACTGCCTGTACCTTTTGCAGAATATCAGTCTGTCCATGATGTTTTTTCTGGAGAGAAGTGGCTTCTTTGCTGCCCTCCTTGAGGCCAGGCCTTGCTCCAAGAGTCTCCGCCTCACAGTGTGTGCAGATGCACTCACACCTGCCTTCTGCCATTCCTGAGCAAGCTCTGCACTGCTGGTAGCCCGATCCCGCAGCTGAAACACTTTTAAGAGACGGTCTTGGCGCTTGCTGGTCTTTCTTTGGCGCCCTGGAGCCTTTTTGGCAACAATGAAACCTCTCTCCTTGAAGTTCTTGATGATGCGATAGATTGTTGACTGAGGTGCAATCTTTCTAGCTGCGATACTCTTCCCTGTTAGGCCATTTTTGTGCATTGCATTGATGACTGCACGTGTTTCTTTAGAGATAACCATGGTTAACAGAAGAGAAACAATGATGCCAAGCACCAGCCTCCTTTTAAAGTGTCCAGTGGTGTCATTCTTACTTAATCATGACAGATTGATCTCCAGCCATGTCCTCATCAACACCCACACCTGTGTTAATGGAGCAATCACTGAAAAGAGGTTAGCTGGTCCTTTTAAGGCAGGGCTGCAATGATGTTGAAATGTGTTTTGGGGGATAAAGTTCATTTTCTAGCCAAATATTGACTTTGCAAGTAATTGCTGTTAAGCTGATCACTCTTTATAACATTCTGGAGTATATGCAAATTGCCATTAGAAAAAGTGAAGCAGTACACTTTGTAAAAATTAATATTTGTGTCATTCTCAAAACTTTTGTCCATGACTGTAGATATATCAGGACCGATTCAAAATTCAGATCACCTAAGCAATGCTCCATCAGGCGTTGGAAGGTTCCCGGGCATTAGTGCGCCCAAAAGGCATCTGGTTGAATTCATAGAGCCCCATCGGTAAGACAAATGCCGTCTTGGCCTGATCTTTTTTAGCCATTGGTACCTGCCAGTAGCCACTTGCCAAATCCAACGTTGAGAAATACATGGCCCGACCCAATGCCGACAAGGATTCTTCATTGCGAGGTAACGGATAAGCGTCCCGCACCGTGTGGGCATTCAATTTTCGATTGTCCACACAAAATCGAATGGTCCCAAGGGCTCTGGCTCTCTCGAATCACAGCGTGGCAAAAACTGGATATTCAGGCCCCCAATCAAGTGAATGGGGTCAGAGTCCAAGCACTGTTCGGGTACTCAAACTTTTTTTTTTTTTAAATGTTCAGCCAGACACGAATATCCAGGGGTCCCACAATCTCTAACTGTAAATAGTTTCCAGAAAGTTAGAGAAAAGTGGTCCATTGTTTTTGAACAATGCCCTGATCTAAATGTAAATTTCCATTATATTTAGAATATTAAAGTCACCCTCATCATGGGTGATTTCAACATCTCCACTGCTCTTCCCCCCTCCCCATCTGCTTCTTGCCTTTTATCTCTAACCTCCTTTTTCGGCCTCTCGCAGCATACTAACTGCCCCCACGCATGAAGACGGAAACTCCCTCGACTTGGTCTTCTCCCCGCTTTGCTCAGTGGATGATTTCACAAACTCCCCTCTCCCGCTCTCTGACCACAACCTTCTTTCATTCTCTATCAAGAACTGCCATCCCGCTCAGGTCACCCCGACTTTCCTTACTTATAGAAACATTCAGGCTATTAACACCTAGAAACTTATGAAGAACTTGCAGTGATCATTAGCCCCTATCTCCTCCCTCTCATGTCCTGATTCTGCACTGAAGCATTACAACGAAACCCTGCAAAGTGCCCTGAATGAAATTGCACCTCCTATACAAAAAACAATACGACTCAGATGGCGACAACCGTGGCACACGCTGCAAACACGTTTTCTGCAGCGGTGCTCCAGGTGCGCCGAAGTCTGTGGAGAAAATAATAATCTACCTGAAGATTTCATCCATTATAAGTTTATGCTTAAAACATACAACTCTGCCCTTCACCTCTCCAAACAAACCTATTTCAACACACTCATCACCTCACTATCCAATAACCCTAAATGTCTCTTTGACACTTTTCATTCCCTACTCAACCCAAAAGTGCAGGCCCCAACCACAGATCTCCGCGTTGACGATCTGGCCAATTATTTTAAAGAAAAAATTGACCATATCCGACAGGAAATTATCTCCCAATCCCCTCATACCATGCACTGTCCTCCCTCCCCCTACTGCATCTAGCTTACTCTCTGATTTAGATCCAGTCACAGAAGAAGAAGTAATCAGGTTCCTTGCATCTTCTCACCCTACCACTTGCACATGTGACCCCATTTCATCACATCTCTTCCAGTCACTTTCCCCTGCTGTCACCTCTCACCTAACAAATATAATCAACCTCTCTCACTCTTCCGGTATCTTTCCCTCCTCACTTAAGCATGCCATTATACAGCCATTACTTAAAAAAACCATCCCTCGACCAATACTGTGCCGCTAACTATAGACCTGTCTCTAATCTTCCCTTCATCTCTAAACTCCTGGAATACCTGGTTCACGCCCGTCTTATCCGCTAACGCTCAGATAACTCTCTTCTCGACCCTCTTCAATCTGCTTTCTGCTCTTTACACTCTACTGAAACTGCCCTCACTAAAGTCTCTAATGATCTACTAACTGCTAAATCTAATGGTCACTACTCCATGCTAATTCTCTTGGATCTCTCCGCAGCATTCGACACTGTGGACCATCAGCTCCTCCTCACTATGCTACACTCCATCGGCCTCAAGGACACCGTTCTCTCCTGGTTCTCCACCTACCTCTCTGTTCGCTCCTTCATTGTATCTTTTGCTGGTTCTTCTTCCACTCATCTTCCTCTTACGGTTGGGGTTCCTCAAGGATCAGTCCTAGGCTTCCTCCTCTTCTCTTTGTATACCGCCCCTATTGGACAAACAATCAGTAGATATGGTTTCCAGTACCATCTCTATGCTGATGACACTCAATTATACACTTCTTCTCGTGTTTCTTCCCTCTACTAACCTACCTTTGCCCGACATTGCCATCTCCGTGTGTGGTTCCACCATACCCCCCAGCAACATGCCTGCTGTCTTAGGTTCATACTTGATTCCAAACTTTCATTCACCCCCCACATCCGATCA
>VIAB01059930.1:0-10060 GCA_009801035.1 Oophaga pumilio | reverse complement strand
CCGATTAGATATAGTTGCTTAGAAGATGATATCACATATAATGTGATTAAATAACAGCTCAGCATATTGTATCACACCTACTTACATTTGATGCAATGGCTCAGCAGATGGTATCACACCATGCCTGCTGTCTGCTCATTCACTGTATCCAATCACATGTGATATTGTCTTCAAAACTAATCTTTCTAAACCAAGCATGTGTGATACAATTTGCTGAAGTGCTGTATATAATGCAAGCTTTCGTGATACTGTATGGTGAACTGTGTAACTAATCCTATCAAGTGTGATTCTGACTGCTGAATCCAATAATGTGTGATACTGACTGCTCATCTGCTGTATCTAATCAAAGCACGTGTGATACCATCTGCTGAGCCATTGCATCAAATGTAAGTAGGTGTGATACAATATGCTGAGCTGTTATCTAATCCCATCATATGTGATATCATCTTCTAAGCAACTATATCTAATCCGAGTATGTGTGACACAATCTGCTGAACTGAGATATTTCAATCCCTTCCCAACATATTGGCTCCCTGGCATAAATAGGGACTCATCTTTGCCCCCATATGATGGCTGTGTTATTCAGCCATCATCTGCCTCTAACTGCTGTGGGTGGAGAGGAGCTCTGCCTGCGGCTGTTAACCTGATGAATGAAATTGTCAATCTCCAACAGTAGCATTTACAGCAAGTAGCCCAGGGGTGCGCTATTCTAACCAGCCATCTCCCTCTCCTCCCTCCAGTAGCGTAGCTAATGGGGGGCAGAGGGGCGCTCGCCCCAGGCCCTGAGCTCTGAGGGGGCTCACCTGAAGCTACGCTACTGTAACTGTATCGACGTGCGCAGCACGCTAATACAGTTACATTCTATGGCAGAGCAGGCAGACTCGATCTCCCTGCTCTGCCATATGTCCGCTATGGGACCCCTAAGAAGACTGGAGGGCCCGTGCCAGCAGTGGCCCCCCGCCTGTCACACTCCTTCTCCCATCATCCCCCTCTCAGTGTCTGACGTCCATGACGCAGACACAGAAAGCGGGTGCGATGATGTCACTACTCGGCGCCTGCTGTCCGGAGATGTGAGGGAGCTCGGAGGAACCAGGTGGAAGAGAGGTGAGTATTGTATTTATTTATTTTTTTATGGATGTGCATTACACTATAGAGGCCCAAAGGGGTGCATTATATTAGTCTGCCTATGAGGGACTGCATTATAATATAAAGGCCTAAGGGGGTGCATTATATTAGAGTCTGCTGTTATGATTTGGTAGCTGAGAAGGGCAGGAGCAAAAAACCGCCAAAGCAGCCAGACACCAGAGAGGCTGGGATCTAATGGGTTGCAGATCCCTAAACTAACCGCACAACTAGAAGCAGCCGTGGAGCGTACCTACGGTGATCCTAGACGCCTCGGCACAGCCGGAGAGTTAGCTACACCTAAAGATAGAAAGAGGAAAGCTAACTGCCCCGGAGTAGAGCCCCCAAAGGAATAGGAAGCCCCCAAATATATAATGGCGGTTAGACAAGAGGAAAACACGAACACAGACAGAAAATAGAATGAGCAAACATTGGGGCCCAAAACTGTCTAGATAGTAAAGTACAGGAGAGAAATACTGTCTGCAACCCAACAAAACCCTAATAAATATTCCAACACTTCTGATTACAAAAATACTGAAACCACACGGTCTCGACCACCTATATCAGATCTCTGGTGTGACACGCAGCTGCCCAGCAGTAAAAATATCACAGGAACTGAGCACAAGTGCAAATACAAAATGAGAACAGAGAGCAGCGCAAGCCCCCAAAGGGGACCCGGCTGAAGACCAAAGCAGGGCAGCAAAAAGCAAGGAAAATTCAACCACAGAAAAAAAACAGAAAATCACTTATCTGAAAGATAGCAGGAAAGCAAGCTGAATTCCAACCAAGACCTGGAAGTAACAATTGATTACCGGCGAGGCTCATGGGAAGTCAGCTCACTTATATCAGGCCAGTCCATCCCACCTGACAACCATTCCTCAATTGATTCAATACCCTCAGCAACCACCGGAGGGAGCCTCAGCTCCGAAGTCGTCTCCAACATGTTCACAACAGTCAGCCTACGGGGGGCTGCATTATATGAGTCTGCCTAATGAGGGTCTGCATTATACTGTAGAGTTTATTCTTTGGCTAATGTTGTTTATGATTTTTCTGGGAGTGGTGTGGTCAAGTCTCTTTTTTTTATCAAGGAATTTTCCAACATTGCTCTATTATATAGAGGCTTTTTCTGCCCCACTTCATATGTTATTTTGTGTGCCCTGGTGGCTAGTAGCTGTACATTTGTGTGCTGAGCCTGGCCTTTCTTTGCCTTTTGGTGGTCTATATGTAATTGTTATGGCAGGGTGCCTATCCCTTTACACGTGCATTACTACCTTTAATTTCTGGTTGCATGTCTCCTATCCGTCTGGCAATCTGACCAGCCTCAGCATGCCTCTACCCAGGGGTTACTGACAATAGTGCTATACCGGCCTTTCTTTTCCCGGTAATGGTCATTATTCTCCCATCATTTTGCACTTATTATGTGACTATTTTATGAAGTTTGTCTCGTCCCAATATATGTCCTTTTGTAATTAATAAAATGTGTCTATTTATGCAGAAATTGGTGACTCAATTTTTATCCGTTTTTCCATATGTTCATCATGAGTCTTTTTTGCATTAATACTTATCGGAATATTCGGCACACTGGTGTCTTTATCTGAAGCATGTATCTTTGGAGCTTTTTTATACTATAGAGTCTGCCTATGGGGAAGTGCATTATGCTATGTAGAGTCTGCCTATGGGGGTGAATTATACTATATAGAGTCTGCCTATAAGGGGTGTATTATGCTATATAAAGTCTATAATGAAGAGATAGCAGAAACCATCGCATATACCCAAAACCACAAATTTAAAGATGAACAATATTCATAGTAGTGGGTATACTGTATATCTATGCAGGACAATACGGGAAAAACTGCAAAAGACATGCAAAATAACCAAAATATGGCAGCCAAAAAATCCAATAAAATCAACTTTATTGAATACAATAGATAAAAAATTCAGAAGATGCATGATACAGGCAGGGGCAGATAAATATAGAGGTGTCAGCACATATATATGCCATAAGGGACTGGGTCCCGTTCACCCACATATCAAATACAAATAATACCCACAATATGCTGCAGCCATCCTAGGCAATCATACACAATGCAAATAGTAGTTCTAATATATCCATATGCAGAATTGTGGAGGAATATAGCATACCTAATTAGGTGGAACAAGACAGGGTCTGCGGTCCTGTCTTGTCCCACCTAATTAGGTATGCTATATTCCTCCACAATTCTGCATATTGATATATTAGAACTACTATTTGCATTGTGTATGATTGCCTAGGATGGCTGCAGTATATTGTGGGTGTTATTTGTATTTGATATGTGGGTGGACTGGACCCTGTCCCTTATGGCGTATATGTCCTTATGGCGTATATGTGCTGACACCTCTATATTTATCTGCCCCTGCCTGTATCATGCATCTTCTGAATTTTTTATCTATTGTATTCAATAAAGTTGATTTTATGGGATTTTTTGGCTGCCATATTTTGGGTATTTTGCTATATAAAGTCTGCCTATGGGGAGTTCATTATACTATATAGAGTTTGCCTATGGGGAGTGCATTATACTATAGTCTGCCTATGGGGAGTGCATTATACTATATAGAGTCTACCTATGGAGAGTGCATTATAAAATATGGAGGCCTATGGGGAGTGCACTATACTAAGATGAGGACTATCTGGTACACTATACTATATGGAGGCTAACTAGGGGGCCATCATACAGTGTGGAGATTACAGTGGCGGGGCCATCATGCAGTGTTGGAGCCATCACACAGTTTGGAGGACACAAAGAGGTGAGTATATATACAGTGAGGGGGCAGTATACTGTGTATAAGAGATCATCATACTGTGTATAGGGGAGTTGTACAGGGGGGACTCAGGATATTATTAAATGTAAAGTGGAAACTTATTGTTATAGGGGAACTTAGGTTACTATGACTGTCAAAGGGGCACACACAGGGCACTATTACTTTATAGGGGACAAAATGTGGGCACTGTTTTCTAGGGCACTTGAACACAATATTACTGCATCTAGAGGATTGTTTTACCATCTAAAGCAGCGGTTCTCAACCTGTGGGTCGCGACCCCGGCGGGGGTCGAACGACCAAAACATAGGGGTCGCTTAAAGCCATCGGAAAATACATATTTCCGATGGCTTTAGCCGCTGAGAAGTCGCGCTACCGTCTGCAGCAGCGCTATTCAGCTGGAACGCACGCTATTATGGATGCGTGTTCCAAACTGAATGCCTGCGCAGACGTGATTGCATCATCCCCGCTTGCTCAGGGCCCCGGCAGCCGGCATAATACTTACCTCTCCCCGTGCCTCCGCAGCTCCGGGCTCCAGGGGGCGCCCGCACTTCCACTCACAGCAGCGCCGCTGGATGACGTCATCATTCAGCGGCCGGCTGTGGCAGAGAGTAAAGGCACTGTCACACTTAGCGATCGCACCAGCGATCACGACAACGACACGACCTGGCGATATCGTTGGTGCGATCGCTATAAGGTCGCTAGTAGCTTCCAAACACAAAGATCTCTTCAGAGATCAGCGATCTTTATAACGACCTCTGCAGTCGTTGGGAAAACCTAGTCCCGCCTGCGACGCTGGTAAAGTCGTTAATAAAGGGTGTCACACTCAGCGATTCAGGCTCACCAGCAGGACACCAATGACCAAAAAACAGCTCAGAACGTTCATGAGCGATCAGCGACATCGCAGCGGGGGCCACATCGCCGCTACATATCACACACAGCGACGTCGCTAACGAGATCGCTGCTGCGTCATAAAATCGCTGGCGCTTTAGCGATCTCGTTAGCGATCTCGCTTAGTGTGACAGTACCTTAAGCACGGACGCCGGACAGGTGAGATGTGTGTGTGTGTGTGAGGGAGTGCTGCGGTGCTGTCTGTGTGTGATGCTGTATGTGTGTGGTGGTGGGGGGAGGCAATGAGGTGGTGAGGAGGCAATGATGTTGATGGGGAGGCGATGATGATGGGGAGGCAATGATAAAGGGGAGGCAATGATGATAATGGGGAGGCAATGATGATGATGGTGAGGAAATGATAATGGGGAGGCAATGATGATAATGGGGAGGAAATTATGATGATGGGGAGGCAATGATGATGATGGGGAGGCAATGATGATGATGACAGGGAGGCAATGATGATGATGATGGGGAGACAATGATGATGATGGGGAGACAATGATGATGATGATGGGGAGGCAATGATGACGATAATGGGGATGCAATGACGATGATAATGGGGAGGCAATGATGATGATGATTGAGAGGCAATGATGATGATAATGGGGAGGCAATGATGATGATAATGGGGATACAATGACGATGATAATGGGGAGTCTTTCCACAGCGCCCTTTCCTGAGCCGTAACAGTGCAGAACGCAGCACAGTGCAGAGGAGAGCTTCATATTTTGTATGGAGCATTATATGGGGACCAGTATCCTGTATGGAGCATTATTTGGGGTCCAATATTCTTTATGGAGCATTATATTTGGCCCATAATACTGTATGGAGGACTATGTGGTGCCCATAATATTGTATGGAGGACTGTACTGTCCAGTCTGTACTGTGCGCTGTGAGGATATGGCGGTTTCTGAGCTATTGTAGAATTTACAATAGATATCACTCATGTAATGGAAGAAGTGAAGTGTTTGGCATTGTACTATACCCATATTTCTGTGCCGTATCAGCATACTGTTGCAAAATATTGCACTGTAATTTACTGTTATATTACTGTTGTTATATTTAAACCCATGCTATGCCATGGTGAAATGTTATTTATTTGGAATTGTTGTTATATTTAAACCAATGCTATGCCATGTTGAAATGTTAATTTTTGAAATTAGTAATAAATATTTCTCAATATATAATTAAATATTGTTTTTGAGAATAATCACTATGTGTAAATTATGTTTGATTTGTAGCAATGAGAATACATAATTCATATCAGGTATTTACATTCCGAATCATAACTGTAGCAAAATTACAGTTTTGAAGTAGCCACCAAAATTATTTTTTGGTTTGGGGGTCACCGCAACATGAGGAACTGTATTGCGTGGTCACAGCATTAGAAAGGCTGAGAACCACTGATCTAGAGGCACACTGTCCCACAGAGCAGGTGCAGTAATAGTGTCACATATGGCAGCAGCGGCTCAGCATTGAGGTATCAGCAGGTTAAGGAGTTTGTGCAGGTTGGGAATAGATGGGGACGGTGCTGGAAATATGAGACGTGAAATGTGTGTTTGTTGTAATTGGAGCGCCCGCCAGGGCCGTGGGGATACTCGGTACCGGGACAGTTCTTAAGGGGATGTGTCACGGCAGCAGTGACCCGGTCCGTGGCCCTGGGCGACCAATGAAAATGATTATAAAAGGGAAATAAAGTTAATTTGTGATGCCACCTGTAGTACTCAGCAATAAGGTGTTGGCTAACGCTGCTTGAAGAGACCGCTGGGGCTGATGGTGATGCAGCAGAGTTGGTACTGCTCTCTAAAGGTAGAGCTAAGTCCCAGGGCAATTATATTATAAAAGATGGTGATGATAGATGAAATGCAGGGCTGAGGTAACGCAGCAAATAAACAGGAGGACACGGCAGGGTGCAGTCTTCACACTTTTACTCACAGTTTGAGGTGTAGACCAGGGCACTGAGTACAGATGGTAATGGAGATCCAGCCAGCCTGGAAGCAACTTAGGATCCACTATACCAGATGGGTTGGAGGCCTCTTTTCTGCGCTGTCCTATGAGGTCCTTGCTGCCTGCAGGCTCTTGCCCTCGGTTTGGCTGCTGGGACTGTTTTACCCGTGCAGCCACGGACTCCGGCATCCGGTGTCAAGCTCTCTTCCCTGGGGTCAGTTTGGTCACAACTCCAATCCCCAGGCTTCCCTAAACTTCCACTTTTCTCTCTCTTCACTCAGCTCTTGGAACGAGCTCCTCACAGCTCCTGTCCCCTGTACAGACTCTCACAGACTGGCTAACACCGCGTCCAGGCCAGAAATAATAAGAAAGCTTTCCTGAAACCAGGTTTTGAGCTCCCCCTTCTGGTCTGAAGTCAGGAAAGGTGTTGTATGCTGGTGTTATCTGGCTAGGGAAACCCTCCTTGCTTCCAGGCATGACATCACCCCCTGTGAGGGAGGCAATGCCACTGTGGCAACCGGACTTCTGGGGTGCCACATTCCCCCCTAGTGAAATTCAGTACTCTCGGACTGAGGAAATATAACAGAATAACAAGTGAACAATTATAACAATTTACAAGATTTAAAAAAAAAAATTACAAAAACCCAAAGCTCAAAAACAGTCCTTGCGACGATTAGTCCATGCGTCATTGTCCATTCTTGAGCCATGTTGTCAACTATATACAAGTAAGGTAATGGCCACACATAGTCCTGTGGCCCAACTGTCCTTCAACAGGTTATTGCGAATATTTTAAAGTTCATACAGTAAGTCTCTGTAGGCTCATATGCTTAACGGTTACAATTATACATATTATTAACTTATTTACATTTTAGTCCCTATACCGGGCTGGGATCTGACCTCTCGTACTACAGGTGGATTTACGCAGTATTGGTATCTCTAATGACCTAGCTTGGCCTAGTGTGTCTGTTGTTGATGTTGGGGACCCACCAGTGTCTGTGATGTGGGTAGGCCTGCATATTACTGGTAAACTGGGCAGCCGTCTGAGACTTCTTAGACTCACCATGGGTCTGACAGATTCACTGCTGGAAGGGGTTAAACTTTCTTGCTCTGCCGCTGGTGTGACATCTGCTGCTTGACGGGTCTAGAGTCTCTGCTGCTTCAGGTGCAGTAGACTGGGGAAAGACCAGGACATGTACTACAATGGCTTAATTTACCTGTGTCCAAGACCAGGGAAAGTCTCCAAGAATGGTATGGATCTTCTCTTCCATGGGCTGAGGAGTGTCTTGGTCTTCAATCCTTTCCTTTAGTGTGTCAGGTCACGGTTTTAGATGATCCCTCGACACTGCCGCTGAGGTTTCTCCTCCATCCTTATTGACGAGGCATACTTTGGTATTATCAAAGTTTGAAGGCATGAAGGTGTATGGTTCAGTCTCCCACTGATCATCCAGTTTGTGCATCCGTCTATTCCTTTTGAGTATCTGTTCTCCAGGTGACAAGGGAACTGCAGGGGTGTGCTGATTGTAATTTCTTTCCTGCTTCTGTCTTGCCTGGGATAAACTTTTCTCTACACATTCTTGCACTTTGCGGTATTGTTGCTGCCGCTCTGTATCCCAGTCTGCATCTGGTGATGTCGTCTCAGGTGTTAAAATTCCCATGTCCAAATCAATAGGTAACTTGCCAGGTCTTGCCCTCGTAAGGTAGGCTGGGGTGCAGTTGGTGGAGTTTACTTGGATATGGTTGTATAGAGCTACCAGATCCGGCAACTTCTCTGGCCATAGATTTCGCTCTTCCAGGGGCAAGGTCTTCAATAGGTCAATTACCACCTGGTTCATCTTCTCGCACATGCCATTTGTCTGTGGATGGCACGGCGTTGTCCTGATTTTCTTGCAGCCGTACAGGTTACAGAACCCCTGGAACACTTCTGCCTCAAAGGCTGGGTCGTGGTCGGTGAGCACTTGTTTAGGGTAACCATGCGGTCGACAAAAGTTTTCTTGAAACGCTTTGGCTGCCGTCTTCACTGTTTGGTCTTTGACAGGCACGACTACCAAGAACCTTGAGTAATGGTCAACGATGGTCAGAGTGTAGGTGTAGCCAGTCCTGCTCGGAGTCAATTTCACATGATCCAAAGCTACCAGTTCAAGCGGCTGTTTCGTGATGATCGGCTGTAATGGGGCTCGCTGGCTGTTACGGTCTATCCTGCGCAGGTTGCATGGGCCACATTCTCGGCACTACTTCTCAATGGCTTTCCTCATGCCAACCCAGTAAAATCTTTCACGAAGTAGGACCTCCACTTTCTTCCACCCGAAATGTCCTGCTCCATCGTGGTATGCTTCCAAGACCACAGGAGCATCCCGCTTCAGGACTACCACCTGCCAGACCAGTTCGTAGGTGCGTGAGTTGATGTTCCTCCAAAACAGCTTACCCTCATAGATGAAGAGCTTGCCCTTCTCCTTCCACAACTGCCGTGTTTCCTGTGGAGCATCTGGACCAGGTGTGAATAAGCTTGTGTCAGCAACTCCTTTACTAGGCGGACGGCTGTGTCACTATCTTGCATTTCTGCCCACTCATGGTGGGGCAACGGGTTTAGCGTGGCCTCTTGCACGATGTAGCACTTGATCTTCACCCCTTTGGAGTGCTGGGCCGCCACTGGACGGTGGAAGGCATGTAACTTTGATTTCTTTGAGTTCTTCTGGATCTTCTCCCACGTCTGGTGAATTGGGCATCCTGGACAGCGCGTTCTTATGCCCCGCTCGGTACTTGATTGTAAACTCGTAATTGGACAGCCGGGCCATCCATCGCTGCTCCAGCGCACCCAGCATTGCCGTTTCAAGGTGCATTAGCGGATTATTGTCCGTGTAGATGGTAAACTTCGCTGAAGCCAGGTAGCGCTTGAAGCTTTCCGTTACCACCCAGACTATGGTGAGCAACTCTAGCTTAAAGGAACTGCAGTTGTTGGGGTTCCTTTCAGTGGGACAAAGCTTCCTGCTGACGTAGGCAATCACTCTCTCTGCCTTTCTGCACTTGTGACAGCATGGCTCCTAATCCCACATTGCTGGCATCTGTGTAAAGTATAAATGGTTGGTCATAGTCAGGATAGGCCAGGACTTCATCTCCTGTAAGAACCAATTTCAATCGAGTGAAGGATTATTCTATCCTGTTGTTCCACTACACTAGCCACTAAGGAGACTCAAGGTCTCCAAAAATTCAATACAAACAGCACAGAAAGGCAGCAAACCTCACCTGCCCAGATCTCAGAACAGATGCACTACAGGGTGCAGCCAGCCCATAAAGCAAGATGTTAGCA
>VIAB01059929.1:0-10061 GCA_009801035.1 Oophaga pumilio | reverse complement strand
CGTCCCTGCCTGGCAGCAGGCAGGGACACGGGCGCTACAATTATATTTTTAGTAAAAAAACTAAAAATATATTAAATACACAGAATGTCAGCTTCTATCCGATCCTGGGTTTCACCTGTCGGCTTCTTCTTGGGACAGCCTAGGATTCCGGATTATGTGAATTCTGCTCTAAAGATCTTAGATTAGTTAAAGTTGCATTTTATCTGTTTTTACTGTGACATTTGTTAATAATAATTATATTATACTCTCTCTCTATATATATATGTATATATATAAATGTAGAACTATAGTAATATATTTGATTGCAACACGTTGATTCTTTTCTTTTTCAGCCGTTCTAATGAAGATTTGCTATGTGTGTTTGGGATCAAGCATACATTGCATCAGTGCACAACAAGCAGCTACTTGCCAGGTGCCAGGTTGTCTTTTAAAAATTCAAAAGCAAAGAGAGCCTATTTCCCGTTGGGCTTCTAGACCTGGGATCATGCCGAAGAGTTGCTTCATCTGCTAAAGTCTACAATCTATTTACTTATCTTGTGACACAGCTGGACCATTCTTACTACCATTTACAGCACCAAACTCTGACCCATTTTTGGTCTGTACTCTGGACTTTCTCAATGTAAGATGCCCAAGCAAGGTAGTTGTGGGCGAGCTCCAGTCCCCACTCGATCTGGCATCCTACAGACAAGGGGTGTCTCACTCCTGGCGTGCTGCTGTGTATGTGGTGCTTTCCACTTACTTCGGGCCTGCAGGCCTCCTCTGACTCCAGGAATCCCTTTTCTGGAACCAGGGCAGCAATGAATCCAGGAGACATGTGGATCATAAAAACCAAACTTTTACTTTGTGAATGGCAGTCTGTACAGTATTTGCAAGCAGATTGAAAGGATAAGGCCCAACGGGTTGTCATCTTTATACAGGTACCGGATACAACTTCAGCCCTGGTTCTCGATACAGGTGGCATATCCCCCTCTCTGGCTTTCCTAGGCCTTGGACATTTTCCTCACCTCTAGCAGTATATCTAGATTGCAATACCTTCCGCCTCGTGTATTCTGAGTCCATCTTTCTCTGTAGCTTCACAAGCTGAGTGTGCCTCTGGCCCCCAAAGTCCATCTCGAGGTTGTCCCAGGCCATTAGATGGAATCACACGGAAGGGTATTTGCGGCAATCCACTGCCCCGAGTCTTAGGCTCACGCTGTCCCTAGCAGCCTTAGTACTGTTATGTTACTCACTGCTGCATCGCACTGACTGACTTGTCACTTCCTGAACTTGCCACTAACACTCTGCTCCCCCTCCCTACCTGGGCCGGCCACTACAGTTAACCCTGTCCCAGCTAACTGCAGCCCCAGTGGGTATAATACCTTTATCACATACATGGGGATCCAATACATTTAACCTTTGAGTGTCAGGGAGCAATCCATCAGCTCACACCACTGCTACATCAGCACAATGGTGAGTGTTGGTAAATATGCTGGACATACTACAAGTATAGGCAGGAATGCTTTATCTAGGCAACTAATATTAATAAGTAAGCATCTATGTAAATAGTCTTGTTTTACCATTTTGTGTCTAATCAGAGAAAATGTGCCCAGACGTGTGTTAGCATAAAGCTGATGAATATGTGGATCTGGTTAATCAAGCAGTCAAATCTTATGTGGCCGTATCGGTCTTTAATCTTTTGTCATACCTGTCAATTCGATCCGGAGGGCCTGTGCTTTGTTGTCAGCATCTCTGTTCACTGAGCCACAGCAGGTTCTGTCACTGTCTGCACTCTGATTACCATTTTCCTTTCTCCATTCCGGTCGGACAGCAGGTGTTTTTCATTTGCTATCTAGCCTGTCCTATCTGCTTGCAGGTGCTACTATTTAAACCTTCACCCTGCTGGTCTTCACTGCTGGTGATAGTCATTTGAGGATCCTGCTTGAAGTACTAGTCCTACTGTTGATCATCTAGGCTAGACAGATAAGTGTACTGCTTTGGTTTCTTTCTGGTGCTGCACTCTCCCTCAACGGTCTTTCAGGGAGACAGATCTGAGTGGTCTTCTCTAGGTTTACTCTAAGGGTTTATCTAGGTCTTGCTGGAACCACTAGGGTCTGTGTTTCTGTATACTTTAGTCTGTACAGAAACAGGGTGGGGTTTTGTCACAAGTGGGTCACGTCCTCAAAAATCTAGGGTTGGAAGATTACTACGTGTTGTGAATTGCAGATCTTCCATTTAGCCTATGTGTTTGTGTTTCACATTAACTGGATTTTGTTTTCTTTGGCGCTTAAGCGGTTATCGGCTCTTTCTATGCTGGTTAGAAACTTGACACTCCATCTCACAGTTGTTCCTTACCTTGTCATTTCCTCTCGTTATAAAATCAGGCCAGACCTTCTTATCCTTGCCAGTGAAAGTTTTACTTCCTAGCTCGTTGGAGTCACTGTGCTGAGTTGGAGATCGTTGTTGCTGCTGGAGATTGTTGCATGCTGTTTTTGGGTGTATGCTTTCCTCATTGTCCCATTCTCATTTGATTTGTACATTTCTAGCCTTCCCTATATACTTCTCTACCTTTGATGAGTGTTTTGTATGTTAGTTGTTTTTTGTTATCCATGTTTGTCTTGTGTTTGTATAGCCTAGCATTTCTGTTCCAGGCCTCCTGTGTAAGATGGAGGGGACAGCTTAGGGTATAACAGGACAACAGTAAGGCTGGTGGCCCAAACATCCTCAGCTTCAGGGGTACCTTTTGGAGCAGGGATAATTAAAGTCCCAGCCCTAGGTTCACTGCAGGGCCCCTTTCCCTAATTACGTGCAGTCACAGAGTGACAGGTTTGAACAGTTTTTCTTAGCTAGATCCTTCACCCCCATGGTTTTTTACCACATTTGTATAAAACATGTCAAGTGATTATATGTCAAAATGCTGTAAGCCTCACGGAAGGAATAAAAGAACGATTATAAAGATTCTAAACAGAACTGTGTCTCCACGGCAACAGACTACAAACAAACACTGTGTAGTCTGATCCAACAGACATACTTCTCTGCTTTGGCACAGTCCTATATTCTGCATAGCTCTGCATTATTGCTTTGTACACAAATAATATGAATTTTTAAGTAAAGATACATTGCAAAAACCTTAAATACACTTGTGCATCAATTTAATTCTATCTTGCCTGTTTTTTTTTTACCCCATAATAAAATTGATTCAGACTAGAAGCACCGAGCATTATTTTTACATGGAAGACTGGCTTGTATGCTGTGTATATGATATGGTACACATGGCTTATAACATGAGCTCTCTTTGGTATAATTTCTGTCTCATTTGAGTCACTGACCTGACTAGATACGATATACTGCCCTGTTAATTCATTTTACAGCCGACTTATTTCCACTTGTGATGAAATTAATAGTCAATTCCAGCAGAAACAGAACAATGTCACGGTGATATACAGCCCTTGCTAATTAATTAGTAAATAATAGATCCCCACAAGAGTTGCAGGATGCATCTGTACAGTGTAAGCAGCATGATGTATCCAAAAACAATGCCCAGATCCAGGTTCTCTTGAAGGTTTTGTCGGATGGAGATGCAACATTATGTGTCTTCATTGAACATTTGCAGGCAAAGTTTTCTGGGATGCCACTCAACAGGTTATTAATTCAATCTCCTGGATTGACGGATTAAAACATTAGAACATGTAAATATTATTTATCGACAAACTAGAAATAAAAAAAAAGAGAAAAAAACTTGTGTAAACTGATTACAAGTGAATTAGGCAGCAGTACTCAATGTCAAGCAGCTGCTGCAAAAGCAAGTATGATTTAAGGGTGTGTAAAGGGGTTTACTAATTTCTGAACTAGCATATTGGGTAGCGTTTGTAGACTTTTTAAGTGATATATTTGACCAATCATGTTTACTGCTACTTAGCTTTATTACAGATTGGACAAAGCACGGCGATCAGCTGTGAGATCAGAAGGCATTGCTGGCCACAGGACTGAATTAGGGCAGCAAAAGGAGTGGATTTATGCCTAGGTTTGAGTGTATTGTGTGTAAATCCACAATTTATTCAAGATGTCAAATAGTGATTTAGTCTAATGTCAGCTACTGGGTTGCAGGACAGGAACAAATCCAACACGATTAGTTAAAGTGTCTTACCCACTTAAGTCAATGGAAACTTATTGGAAAATTGATGCATATTGATTGATCTAATGTTATGCAGCCATTGTTCACTCCAATACCCAGAATAAAAGAATGAATGCCACCTGATGTATAATGGGTGCTGACTAGAGGTCACTTAAAGTGGACATTTCACTGGATTTTTAAAATTTAAACTGATCATCTCCTCTCATTGCTGCTGCGTTGCTGATTCTGGAACAGTTTTTCTTTTTCTTCTATGCCCCTTCAATCCAAACTTATGCCCCCGGTAATACTAATTAAAAATTTTCCCGTCAACTAACTGGGCGTATACCAGAGAACTTCACTGTGGGTGTGGCTGTATTTTGATTGGCCAGTGTCAGTGGAAAATAAGTTAACACCTAGAGAGAAGTTCTGTGACATTCGCTCAGTTGGTTGAAAGGATAGTTTGCATCATTATTACCGGGGGGGGGGCATAACTTTGGAAAGTAGGGGCACGGATGAAAAAGAAAAACTGGATCAGTGGAACAGCGGCAATTGGAAGAGTTACTCAGTATAAATTTAAAAAATTAATAGAAAAGTCCTCTTTAAAGGGAAACTAAACTTTTATTTTGTTTTAAAGAATTTTGTCCAGCATGGAAAGTTATGAAACTTTGCAAGACACTTTATGAGAGGATATGTCTTCATTCCTTTAAAAATTATATATATAAGTGGCTTCCAAACCCCGGCTTCTCTCCATCTGTTTGACGGCCTTCAACTGCATTTGGAGTACAAAAGACAAGAAAAAATACAAGATATTTGCAGATTTTGTAAGTAAAAAGTTTTAGTGCATGTAAATAACATAAGGGACTTCGTTCAGACTATTTTGAAAAAAACAAAACATAAAAGTCATCCCCTTTCTGAGCTAGGCATTTTATCTATATAACCATGGATAGTTGTCTGAGCAGTCGAGGCCTCTGTCCTGCTCTGCCTTAATTCACATTGAGGTCGGCTGACACAAGGTAAGGTTTTACTACTAGAGATAGGACTGTCCCAATTGGGTCACCTAGTCGCGGTGGGATGGCTTTTAACACTTTTTTTTTAATCAAAATAGTGTTAACTAAGTTCCCTATGTTATTTACATTCACTATTACTATTCACTTACTACAGGGTATATGGTCATTTTATTTTTTCCTTGGATTTTGCCCACAGTGTGAACGTGCTCCTACACTTTGCAGATATACCAACTTGTGCTTCTGACCGTTTTTATAGTTTGGCATTTGGAGAACAGATGAATGAAGACAAATCCCCTAATAAAGTGATTTTCAAAGTTTCAGAACATTCTACGCTGGACAAAATTATTAAAAAAAAAGAATGAAAGTTTAGTTATAGTGTGTACGAGCGGAAATGTATAGAATATACAGTCATGGCCAAAAGTTTTGAGAATGACATAAATATTAATTTTTACAAAGTCTACTGCTTCACTTTTTCTAATGGCAATTTGCATATACTCCAAAATGTTATAAAGAGTGATCAGCTTAACAGCAATTACTTGCAAAGTCAATATTTGGCTAGAAAATGAACTTTATCCCCCAAAACACATTTCAACATCATTGCAGCCCTGCCTTAAAAGGACCAGCTAACCTCTTTTCAGTGATTGCTTCATTAACACAGGTGTGGGTGTTGATGAGGACAAGGCTGGAGATCAATCTGTCATGATTAAGTAAGAATGACACCACTGGACACTTTAAAAGGAGGCTGGTGCTTGGCATCATTGTTTCTCTTCTGTTAACCATGGTTATCTCTAAAGAAACACGTGCAGTCATCATTTCAATGCACAAAAATGGCCTAACAGGGAAGAGTATCGCAGCTAGAAAGATTGCACCTCAGTCAACAATCTATCGCATCATCAAGAACTTCAAGGAGAGAGGTTCCATTGTTGCCAAAAAGGCTCCAGGGCACCCAAGAAAGACCAGCAAGCGCCAGGACCGTCTCTTAAAGGTGTTTCAGCTGCGGGATCGGGCTACCAGCAGTGCAGAGCTTGCTCAGGAATGGCAGCAGGCAGGTGTGAGTGCATCTGCACGCACTGTGAGGCGGAGACTCTTGGAGCAAGGCCTGGTCTCAAGGAGGGCAGCAAAGAAGCCACTTCTCTCCAGAAAAAACATCATGGACAGACTGATATTCTGCAAAAGGTACAGGCAGTGGACTGCTGAGGACTGGGGTAAAGTTATTTTCTCTGATGAATCCCCTTTTCGATTGTTTGGGACATCAGGAAAATGCCTCATTCGGAGAAGACAAGGTGAGCGCTACCACCAGTCTTGTCTCATGCCAACTGTTAAGCATCCTGAAACCATTCATGTGTGGGGTTGCTTCTCAGCCAAGGGAATCGGCTCTCTCACAGTCTTGCCTAAAAACACAGCCATGAATAAAGAATGGTACCAGAATGTCCTCCAAGAGCAACTTCTCCCAACCCTCCAAGAGCAGTTTGGCGATCAACAATGCCTTTTCCAGCATGATGGAGCACCTTGCCATAAAGCAAAGGTGATAACTAAATGGCTCAGGGAACAAAACATAGAGATTTTGGGTCCATGGCCTGGAAACTCCCCAGATCTTAATCCCATTGAGAACTTGTGGTCAATCATCAAGAGACGGGTGGACAAACAAAAACCTAAAAATTCTGACAAAATGAAAGCATTGATTGTGCAAGAATGGACTGCTATCAGTCAGGATTTGGTCCAGAAGTTGATTGAGAGCATGCCAGGGAGAATTGCAGAGGTCCTGAAGAAGAAGGGTCAACACTGCAAATATTAACTTGCTGCATTAACTCATTCTAACTGTCAATATAAGCTTTTGTTACTCATATGTTTGTAATTATTATATTTCTGTCTGTGATAAAAACATCTGTCAAACACACATAAAAACCAGAGGGCAGCAGATCATGTGAAAATATAATATTTGTGTCATTCTCAAAACTTTTGGCCATGACTGTACTGAAGATCTGTGAATAAAAACATAACCTGAAATAATAGGGTATCATAGTAAAATGTAGAAAGAGCTACACTTTCCATTTTATTGAGCTGACTGGTCCTATTGAAGCTTAATGGGGGCTGTATCACCTGTAAAGGTCACATTTCTACCAGTTCATCGCCTTTGGAGTCTTTTTTTTCTTCCTTTTATATTATATGGCCAAATGGATGGTGACATTTCAAAACGCATTCCACAAAGAAAACAGAAAAATAAACAAGAACTCATACGGCCATGTTGAAAAAAGTTATACTGTTGGAGGAAGAAGAGGAAAACGTGCAAAAATTGAAAATTTCTGTCCATGAATGGGGTTAAGTGTTCTACCGTGCACATTGAAGTCATCGCTCTGTCCATGTAACGCTCGGTGGTACTTGTTCCTTCGGAGCAGCGCACATTGTTTACAGCCGTTCTCGGTGCTGGTGAATTGATAGATGGAAACATTATATACATGTCTCCAGAACACGGAGCTTTAGAGGCCGCAAAAAGCCGAATACTTGAATCATATTAAAGGTCATACGAGCATCGATGCAGCGACTATGTAAATAGCCAACCATAAATAAGGGAGCAAAAAAAAAAAAAGAAGACGATTGTATTTCACGAGCTGCCTAGAAATGGATGTAACGGGCAGGATTTACCGCCGCCAGCAATGTTGCAAGTGTCACGAATACGGCACAATGGAAATAACTCAGTCATGTCACAAGTATACCAGAAAAGCAGCTGGAAGGAGCCGTCCTCTGTAATAAGCGCGTGTCTGGATGAATCTGCACAGCTGTACTCAAGACCTATTAATAATGAGTCTATAAACATTGCATCTAAACTCGCGTATTGGACGGGAGCGCTGACCTCTCCGCAAACTTTAGTGTCACATAGGGACAGGGAAGGTTTATATCCTGCCCGGAGCGCAAATAAAAAAAAAAAGTATTGTTGTTATATAGCTGCTGAATTATTTCAAAATTTCCCAACATCAAAGGCATTTTTTTCCAGTGTTTTTTTAGCCGGTCCATTCCGAAAAAAGAAGCCAGGAAAATAGCTCACAAAATACTCAAAATAATCTTCCTATTGTTTTCTATGCCTAAAAAAAAATGAATAGGAGCACAACTTGCAAAATAGGAGCATGTGCACACTGGCCATCGAATAGACAAAATCCAAGACAGAAGCAAAATAAACATATACTCTGCTGTAAGTAAAGAAGTAAAAGCAACAGTGCACACAAATAACGTGTAGTGCTTAGTAAACACAAAAAAAAGTAACTACAGTATAAAATGATCAGTACTGTGAAGAGGTGATGACATCCTGGGTTCAGAGTAAAGCAGAAGAACTTTCTAGGGTATGTTCACAAGTAAATGTTTAATGCGGAAATTGTCGTGACTCAATTCTGTCCCATACATCTAACTGAAGTATGTGCCAGGATTACTGCAAACTTCATCCAGAAGAGTTGGACATTTCAGCAATAAATCTGCCACGTGTCACCTTATCCTAAAGGATCCTCTCCTCTCAGTTTTCTAATACAGAAGTTGTTTTATAAAATATCACATAATGTAGCTTTTTTTTAAATTGGGTATAAAGTTAAAAGAATTTAGTTGAATTAAGTTGGAACCGCACAAACGGGAAATAAAGAAAGAGCGTTTATTTCTCGCTCCTGGCGGCTCCACTTCTGTCATTTCAATCTGCATCAAAACTGCATTTACAGTTTAATGTCCTCAAAACATCCACTTTCTGAAAATCAGATCCTATTCTGGTGAAATCAAGATTATTACAATAGGACATTTGAAAAATTTAAACGCAGCTCCCCTATACACAGTATAATGTCCCCACATCTCCCCTATACACAGTATAATGTCCACACACCTCCCCTATACACAGTATAATGTCCACACATCTCCCCTATACACAGTATAATGCCCCCACACCTCCCCTATAGACAGTATAATGTCCACACCTCTCCCCTATACACAGTATAATGTCCCAACAGCATGTATAGGGATACATAGTATAATGTCCCCATAGCTCTGCTATACACAGTATAGTGTCCCTACATCTTCCCTATACACAGTATAATGTCCCCACATCACCCCTATACACAGTATAATGTCCCCACAGCTCCCCTATACACAGTAAAGTGGCCCACATCTCCCCTATACACAGTATAATGTCCACACATCTCCCCTATACACAGTATAATGTCCACACATCTCCCCTATACACAGTATAATGTCCCAACAGCATGTATAGGGATACATAGCATAATGTCCCCATAGCTCCGTTATACATAGTATAATGTTCCCACAGCTCCCCTATACACAGTATAATATCCCCACATCTCCCCTGTACACAGTATAATGTCCCCATATCTCCCCTATACACAGTACAATGTCCCAACAGCATGTATAGGGATACATAGCAAAATGTCCCCATAGCTCCGCTATACATAGTATAATGTTCCCACAGCTCCCCTATACACAGTATAATATCCCCACATCACCCCTATACACAGTATAATATCCCCACATCTCCCCTATACACAGTACAATGTTTCAACAGCATATTTCGGGATACATAGCATAATGTCCCCATAGCTCCGATACACATAGTATAATGTTCCCACAGCTCCCCTAGACACAGTGTAGTGTCCCTACATTTCCCCTATACACAGTATAATGTCCCCACAGCTCCCCTATGCATAGTTTAATGTCCTTTATACTTTAAAAATGCCTCTACAGTAGCCCCCAAACTCCATGAAAGCCCACACACTGTATAATGGCCCCAACATTGTATGATGGCCCCCACATTGTATGATGGCCCCCACACTGTATGATAGCTCCTTAGTAGCCCCCACACTGTATGATGGCCCCACAAAAACCCACACACTGAATGATGGCTCCTTAATAGGCCCCACACTTTATAATGATCCATTAGTAGCCTGTTATGTTTTGGTAGCTGAGGAGAGCAGGCAAAA
>VIAB01059902.1:0-10074 GCA_009801035.1 Oophaga pumilio | reverse complement strand
TTGCTTTTTTTCCTGCACTCCTCAGTTACCGAAACATAACAGTAAGCTAGGGTGCCCCCTAGTGTTAGTGACAGTGAAGGAGCCCCTGGTCTTGGGTCACCCGACAGCTTTGTCACAACATTTAGTCAATGTAGCCGGAGGAGAATGACTGAACATTCGCAGGGCCCAACTACATTTAGAGTAGCACCTACACCTAGATGTGCTGCTGGGAAACAACCTAGGAGCAGGGTTGATATGCCACTGGGCCAATGTCGTAACCCAAAGCCAAGGACCGGTTCCTGCTGCGTCAGCCAAGAAGGAAAACAGTGATATCAACATGTTGACTAACCCCTCGCTAGTGGTGAGTAATGCACATAATGCCTGTTACCATGAAGGAATGTCACTTGGGGGGAATAAATGATATCAGGGAGGAGGCCCAGGGACTTTGGGACCCTGGGTATTCCATCACCGTGGTCAGCCTAGATATTGTCGCCCCAGAACATCATTTACCAGGCCACTAAGTGATCATCTACCTGGCTGCGGGTCACCGCTCCGGGGATGGGCGCATCTACAGTATGTGGTCTATTTTCCGGGCAGATGTACAGGAGAAAGTGCTGGAGGAGTTCCATCAGTACAGGTAGAGCCGTACAGTGGAGCTGAAGAATCGCTGGGGGAGCGACGCCGCATCATTTGCCTTCATCAGCTTCCAGGATCCACAGGATGCAGAGGATGCCTTGTTTGTACACAATGAATAAGAGTTAGATTCTTGTGGGTTACATGTTTAGTTTCCCAGGTCAAACCAGTTATAAGGGGATGGATATGAGGGACACCATGGGAGTTACAGATCCCCATCTCGGTGAACTGAATACTGAGTTCTCGTCTTAGGGCCTCCCCCATCGAGGAGTTGGCAGGACCTGAAAGATCACATAAGTGAAGCTGAAGATGTCTGCTATGTTAATGTACACAAGGATGGAATGGCGATTGTGGACTTTATTCTCAAGAAAGACATGGAAGATTCTTCGAGGAAACTCAATGATATACATAATTTAGTTCTCATGAAGGTGAATTCTCTTACATCTGTCTCTGTACTGAAAAAGTGGGGGAAGAGTGTGAGGAGCTGGCCTTGTAAAGACTATTAGACCAATGCACGTAGAGCAGTATCCATGGCTCTAAAGGATGCAAACTTTTTTCCAGCATGGAGCAACAGTTACGTTGATATTACTGTTGGGAGACAGTGGGTATCACCTGATATGGGGGCAGTGGAACTATCAGCCTCAGGATGGGATTCTGTGGGGATATTGCATTTCTAGCATCTACCCGGAATTGCTGTAAGACCGTGGTTGTAAGGAATAAAAATAGGTACATCGTTAAACTGCCTCGGTGATTAATTACAACCCACTGCGATCTTTGGGGGGCAGAATAAAAAATCAGTTGAAGGCCAAGAATTGGTTTTATTTATTTTTTACACCATTCCTTGTGCGGTACAAGTGAGCAGATGATTTTATTCTTCAGCTCAGTGCGATTACAGCAATACCAGACTTATATAGTTTTTTGGGGGGGCTGCTGTCACACATTAAAAGATGCTTTTTATATTTTGATAGCTATCATTTTTCTATATTTCTGCAGACATATTCATATAAGGTCTTGTTTTTTGCGAGACGAGTTGATGTTTTAATTGGTACTATTTTCGGTCACATTACTTTTTTATGGCTTTCTATTCCGATTTTTGGGAGGCAGAATGAACCAAAGCCAGCAATGCAGGATTTTCTTTTTGTTTTTTTTGTTTTTTTAATACCGTTCCATGTGTGGTAAAATTGATAAGGCAGCATTATTCTTCGGGTCAGATTACAGTGATACCACATTTATATATTTTTCTCCTTATTTGGTGCTTTTACACAATAAAAACTATTTTGTAGAAAAAAAATATTATTTTTACATTGCTTTATTCTGAGAGCTATAACTTTTTTTCATTTTTCTGCTGATGGAGCAGCTTGTTTTTTTGGGGGACAAAATGATGTTTTCAGCGATATTTTTATTTGCATTTGTCTTTTTGATGATGCTTTAATTCCACGTTTTGTTTGACGGTATGATAATATATCGTATTTTTTCCCTTCCTTTTATGGTGTGAAGGGGTTAACTAGTGAGACAATTTAATAGAATGGGTCATTCAGGATGCAGCATACCAAATATGTGTAAGCTTTTGTTTATTTAATTTTTGTCATAAAAATATTTATTTACGGGTTCAATATATTTACTTTTTTATTATTTTGTGATTTTTTAAAAAAAAAAATATATTGTTAGAATTTTTTTTTCACTTTTTGTCACTTTCTATTACTTTTTATTACTTTTTTACTGAGTCCCTCTATGGGACTTCCACTTTAACAGGTGTGATTGCTTTTAAAGAATAGCAATGTACAAGCATATAAACTGTCAGTGCTGCGCTGACATACAAGAGTGATACATCATGCTCTGAGCATGGTATAACAAATTTGCTAGCTCTGGTAACCTGAATGTCGTAATGATGACATCGGGTCACCATGGCAACGATCAGCCCATCGCAACGACGTTGGAGGCCCCTCCCTTTGCCTGCCTTCTAAATGCTGCAATCGATGTCGATCAACGCATTTAATGGGTTAAACTGCTGGGCATCGCTCCTGCCAGCGAGTGCCAGGTATCAACTGTCATATCAGCTGAATACTCAGCAGCGATTGCCGGCGTATAGCCTCCTATGCGCAGGCGCTCACCATGACATATATATACCTCATTGGTCAGGAAGTACTTCCCAACCACGACGTATATATACTTCAAATGTTGGAAAGGTTAGAAGTGACTTGTCAGAAAGACAAAGTGTCCCGCTCTTGCTCCTGTTTTACTCACAATACCAACCTGAATTTTCCGCTTTTATTAAATCTAAATAATAATTTTATTAAATTACAGTTCAAAAGATAAGGACCTTTTTTATTCCGTGCTAATTTCTGTGGTCTTTATCAACGGGGTGTAGCTCAGAAGATTCTTTGGGGACGAGTCTTTAGGTTGTGCTGCACAAAAACCCTGTTAGCAGCAGCCTTCTGGTAAAGATCATATTTCTAGAACCGTAAGGTGAATAAAAAAATAAAAACAAACCCGTAATACTAAGTGGAATAAAAATAAGAGCAAAAACTGGCCACTTTTGACCTATTGACAGGTTCTTTCTTACCTATTTCCAACATGCAATATAAGTGTACATCACTCGATGGGTTGAAATGTATGGAATGGGCGCAGAAAGGGATCCTTATCCATGCATGGCAATTTGGATCTGCCATTGGATTGTCACACAGTTGGGAGCATAACAAATGGCCTCAAGGCCTGCTGTTTTAGTGCGCATGTTAAAGACAATCTTTGAGCAGGTTTTTGCTATTGTGGTACATAAAAGGGGGTCTTGCTGGATGGGAGGTATATTTCTCCCAACAGGCTGAAGTTTGGTCAGGATTTTCCCTGAACACAAGGACCTGTGATGAGGTCATGTGGGCAGCTCAGGTGCTGTGTACCTCACCTGAGGGTGTGGTTGAGGGCTATTTAATAAGGATCTGTTGTAGTGAGTGGGTGTGGAAGAGAAGGAGCTTGGCTGGAGCCAGCCTGGACATTTGATTTTTGGTGCACTGTGTCAGTGAGCTGAAGAAAGCAGATTCCAGATCACCCAGGGAATGGCACCTGGCGGTCACTGCTGGCCTGCAGCCGCTTAGTTAAGCCCGTCCCAACAAGGGTGAGTCTGGGGACTGTGGTTCTCCAAATTGGAGTGTATTTATGCTCTGTTTTTTGTTCATGTGATCCGGACTGGAAATATATTATTAAAGCACTGAATTTTGGACTTGAAGCCTGTGTGTTGCCTCACTACTGCGGCCCGGCCACTGCCTACCAGAGCGAATCCCTACATTTGGTGGCTTGAATGCAGGCAGACGCAGTGAGGTCAGGCTGTTTTTCAGAGAGTTTTTTTTTTTCTACATGCCAGTGGATGTCCTGGGTGAAAAGTGTGCTGAAAAACCAGGTGGAAAACTGTCCGGAAATGGAGAGCACGGTAAAGTTGCTTATGGAGGCCATGCGACAGCAGCAGCAGGCTAAGCAGCAGCAACAGCAGGCTACACAACAGCAACAGCAGGCTATGCAGCAGGTTATGCAGCAACAGCAGCAGGCTATGCAGCAGCAGCAGGAGGCTATGCAGCAGCAGCAGGAGACTACGCAGCAGCAGCAGATATTTAATCAGCAGCAACAGAAAACCAACTGGCTGCTGATACAGCACCTTACAGGGCCACAGATAGCACTAGCTTCCCAGGGCCGCCTGAATGTCTAGAAAGCGATACGTACAGCGATTCCAAAGATGGAGAAATCGGATGACGTCGAGGCATACCTGGAGGTGTTTGAAGGAGTGGCTGAAAGAGAGAGACTATCCCGGGACCAGTGGGCAGAAATCGTTGCTCCGTTTCTGTCTACAAAACACGCGAAAGCCTATCAGGACCTATCCCCCAAACAACAGAAAGACTAGAGGAGCATCAAGGGTGAGATACTCGCACGTCTTGGGGTAAATGTCTGGGTCTGGGCCCAGCGGGTACATAAGTGGGAGTTTTCCCCCTCCGAGCCGGCTCGGTCTCAGTATTACGACTTGGTACACCTGGTAGAAAAGTGGTTGCAGCCGGAGGTATTGTCGTTCAGCGCTATGCTGAAACGCATCGTGACTGATATATTTTGGAGAGCTTTGCCCCACACCCTTCAAACCTGGGTGGGTCAGATAGGCGCTACTAATGGCCTCCAGATGGTAGACCTCGTGGAAAGATATGGGGCTACCAAGGAGCTAAAGGGAGAGACTCCCTGGAAAGTAACGAGAAAGTTCCCCAAAACTTCACCCATGGTGCAGTGAGCCGAGACCCGGAAAGTCGCTCAAGATGGGTCGGGCACGAAAAGGGCCACATAATCTGCTGGTGGTGCCAAGAACCAGGACATGTGAGAGCTGATTGCCCCCACCTGACTGAGCCCATGGACACCAACTTTGGGTACTATCAGTCTCATTATGCCGGACATAGGTGTGCAGTGGGCAACCCAAAGGGTCCCAGTATGAACCATATGTGTAAAGTGGAGGTGGAGGGTGCCCCTGCTATGGCTCTACTGGACTCAGGGAGTCTCATGACCCTAGTACGAGCCAACCACGTGCAAATCAGCGAATATACCGGTCGGAAAATGGGCGTGTTATGTATACATGGGGACCTAAAAGATTATCCTACCGCTCTGGTAATGATAAACACGCCAGCGGGGAGGCAGTGCCACGAGGTGGGCCTGGTGGTAAATTTGCATTATGACATAATAATTGGAAGAGATTTTCCATTATTTTCTGTGCTGTGGCCTGTAGTTGTCCCTCCCGCTGAATGTTCGCCGGCACCAGTGGTAATCAGGTTGCATTCTCCCGAAGTGGGGCATGAACCTGGTGACCCAGAGGAAGAAGTGCTGGCGGTAGGGGTAACCTTCCCTTCGGTGGAGGAGGGGAAAACGTCTCCCATAGAAGTACTAGCTGGGGAGATGGAAGACTTGCCACCGGGACCAGAATTGTCAGACTTAAATGTCTCAGGTGACAATTTTGGTACGGCGCAACTCTGAGACCCTACGTTGGCTCGAGCCCGGGAAAATGTACTGGTTGTTAATGGGGAACTCCAACAGCCCGGGGCAGCTACAGTATTTCCCCGATTCAAGTTTAACCAAGATTTTCTGTATCGGGTCAGGAAAATACGTGGGGAGATGGTCGAACAATTGCTGGTACCTCAGGCATATCGTAGGCTGGTAATTGACTTAGCGCATGCGCATGTACTGGGGGGATATTTGGGCCAAAAGAAAACCCTAGACAGAATTCTACAGTGGTTTTACTGGCTGGGAGTCTGTGAAGAAGTAAAACGGTATGGTAGTTCCTGTCCAGTGTGCCAGGTAGCCAGCCCTCAGCCTCATTTTTGGAGTCCCTTGGTGCCATTACCAATTATAGAAGTACCATTTGAGAGAATAGCGATGGATTTGGTGGGGCCGGTTAATAAATCAGCAAGGGGTCACCAACACATCCTCGTAGTTGTAGACTACGCTACCAGGTATCCTGAGGCCATCCCCCTGCGTTACACATCAGCTAAGCTCATTGCAAAAGAACTCATGAGTATGTTCACATGGGTGGGAATCTATCAAGAAATTTTGACAGATCAAGGAACCCCCTTTATGTAAAAAGTTATGAAGGAACTCTGCCATCTGTTAAATGTTAAACAGTTGCGCACATCGGTATATCATCCCCAAATGGACGGGTTGGTAGAAAGATTTAATAAGATCCTGAAGAATATGTTAAAAAAAGCAGTCTCCAAAGGTAAGGACTGGGATCTCTTGCTGCCATATTTATTGTTTGCAGTGCGGGAGGTGCCCCAGGTATCTATGGGGTTCTCGCCCTTCGAACTATTATATGGCAGACATCCCCGTGGCTTGCTCGATATAGCCAAAGAGGCCTGGGAGAACCAACCTACTCCCCACAGTGTGATAGAACATGTGGCAAAAATGCAAGAGAGAATGGAGACAGTCCTACCATTAGTCCGAGAACATATGGAGGCAGCACAAAGGTCGCAGAGGCAGGGGTAAGGTCCTTTAACCCTGGGGATCGGGTGTTGGTTCTTGTGCCTATGGTAGATAGTAAGTTTCTTGCTAGGTGGCAGGGACCCTACGAGGTTATGGAGAAGGTGGGTCCAGTAAACTATAAGGTACACCAACCAGGAAGGAGAAAACCAGAGTAGGTGTATCATGTTAATCTGCTCAAGCTATAGAAAGACAGAGACCACCTGGGGGGGAGTGTCCGCGGCATGCGTTCCCGGTGGAAAAGGCTTCCTTGCCCCAAGCGGAGGTAGGAGAAGCCCTCTCCGCTGTCAAAATAGCAGATACGTTGTCGCCTAGACAAATTCAGGAGGTTCGAAAATACCAATGTTTTTTCAGAACTCCCAGGTCATACCTCCCTAATCCAACATGACATTGTCACGGAGCCACAGGCCAAAGTCCGCCTGAAGCCACATCGGGTGCCTGAGGCCTGGCGACAAGCCATCTCGGAGGAGGTAAAAAAGATGCTGCAGTTAGGAGTCATTGAAGCATCCCAAAGTGAGTGGGCCAGCCCAATAGTCCTAATACCTAAGCCGGATGGGACTCTAAGGTTCTGTAATGACTTTAGAAAACTGAATGAAATTTCTAAGTTTGACGCCTACCCCATGCCCCTGGTCGATGAATTAATAGAGCGGTTTGGACAGGCCCGGTATTTCTCCATCATTGACCTCACAAAAGGTTATTGGCAGGTACCCCTAACCAAAGCGGCGAGAGAGAAAACGGCTTTTATAACACCTGAGGGGCTGTTCCAGCATATAGTCCTACCCTTCAGGTTGCATGGCACTCCAGCGACATTCCAGAGGTTAATGGATATTATCCTCCGTCCGCATCGACGATATGCCGCGGCCTATCTGGACGATATTGTTGTGTACACTACAGACTGGGAAAGTCATTTACCCAAGGTACAGGCGGTGATAGATTCTCTGCGACAAGCAGGGCTAACTGCCAATCCAAAGAAGTGTTCCATAGGGTTGGAGGAAGCCCGGTACCTGGGGTATGTAATTGGGAGAGGAGTTCTCAAACCCCAGATAAACAAAGTGGAGGCAATCCAAAACTGGCCCCATCCCCTCACCACAAAACAATTGAAAGGGTTTTTGGGGTTAGTGGGATATTACAGGCGGTTTATTCCCTATTTTGCGACCCTGTCGGCGCCGTTAACTGACTGCTTGAAGGGGAGGAAGTCAGTAATGGTGAGCTAGAATGATCAGATTGAAGAAGCTTTTGTAAAATTAAAGGGGGCACTGTGTGGGTCACCAATTCTGATCACACCCGATTTCAAAAGAGAATTCATTGTACAGACTGATGCATCGGAGACAGGACTTGGGTGCCGTGCTGTCTCAGGAGGTTAATGGGGAGGAGCATCCCGTTAGTTTCCTGAGTCGGAAGCTTACTCCCGCTGAGACCAGATGCAGCATTGTAGAGAGAGAGTGCCTAGCCATCAAGTGGGCACTGGAGTCATTGTGCTACTATTTGCTGGGGAGAACGTTTCGTTAGGTGACTGATCATTCCCCTCTGACCTGGATGAGTCAAGCCAAGAAGAGGAATGCCCAAGTCACCAGGTGCTTCCTGTCACTGAAAAATTTTACATTTTCAGTGGAACATCGGGCAGGCAAACTACAGGCGAACGCAGATGCCCTGTCCAGAGTTCACTGTATGTCATGTGTCCACCCTCCTAAGGTTGAGCAAAGGTGGGGAGGTATGTGGTACAGAAAAGGGGGTCTTGCTGGATGGGAGGTATATTTCTCCCAACAGGCTGAAGTTTGCTCAGGATTTTCCCTGAACACAAGGACCTGTGATGAGGTCATGGTGAGCAGCTCAGGTGATGTGTACCTCACCTGAGGGTGTGGTTGAGGGCTATTTAATAAGGATCTGTTGTTAGTGTGTGGGTGTGGAAGAGAAGGAGCTTGGCTGGAGCCAGCCTGGACATTTGTTTTTTGGTGCACTGTGTCAGAGAGCTGAAGAAAGCAGATTCCAGACCACCCGGGGAATGGCACCTGGCGGTCCCTGCTGGCCTGCAGCCGCTTAGTTAAGCCCGTCCCAACAAGGGTGAGTCTGGGGACAGTGGTTCTCCAAACTGGAGTGTATTTATGTTCTGTTTTTTGTTCATGTGATCCGGACTGGAAATATATTATTAAACCACTGAATTTTGGACTTGAAGCCTGTGTGTTGCCTCATTACTGCGGCCTGGCCACTGCCTACCAGAGCGAATCCCTACACTATGTAATCTGAAAGAAACATAAAGTAAGGACTGAGACTCTGATTCCAGTGATGTGTCACTTATTAAGCTGTGTCCTGTACTTTCAATACAATTCATGTTTTATCAGCAGGAGATTATGACTGCCGGACTACATGTCACTTGCAGGACAGTCAGGCTAGTCTGTGTAACCCCGCCCCCACCACTGATTGGCAGCTTGATAACTATTCACAGGGTACACAGCGTTTAATCCGCAGCGTCCAGATGTTACAGCATAGTGGAGGGGATTTTAAGAAATCCCGTCTCCACTATGCGTAGTAAAACGCAGGAGACACACCCACGAATCAGGACATGCGGCGCGTCTTTATAGAACGCAGCATGTCTATTTATCTATATCTATAAATACAGTCTATGGATAGGATGCGGTGATTCTGCACGTGTTCAATGAGCACTTGAGGCATCACCGCTCGTAAAAAGGAGGGCGGCGCGTTGGGCAGAGCGGGATTTCCGCTGTGTCTAAAGCGCTGGCAATACGGAAAGTGGAAACATAACCTAAAAAGGACAGCAGTCTGACGTCATCTGGTTATTGGCAATTCAGTGCAACCATGACCAGAAAATACAAGAGAAGCGACTAGATCCAGCATGGCCATAGCTGCTTCAGGAGGCATATCTGGAGCAGCGAGAGGTGAGTGACACAGCCAGCCACTGGGCTGCAGCCACCAGAGATGACAAGCTACTTCTAATGCGGAGAGATGAGTAACTAGTGAAGAATAACAAGGGAAGTGGGAATCCAGAAGTGCCATCATCAGGAAAAGAAGGTAAAATCCCAGTGATTTATTTGTTGTCTAATACCATGAACACACACAGACCTTGCCTCGAAACTGTAGAGGCCAAAGCTAATTTTTTCATCGACTAGCTTCACATTGACATTTTTTTTTTTATTTCAGATGCACTGTGAAAATTGAAATTAAAAAATACTTTGCTTTAAAGAGGAGAGATGAGCAGATCCATCCATGGAATGTCGAGTTTGTATCGAATTTCCTGGAGTCATGCAAATTCGAACATTTTGAGATCTGATTCACGGTTCTCAAAAGAAAATTTTGCCCATCACCATTTGCACAATTGCTGAAGCTTCACAGAGTTGGATAACATCATTTTATGTTGCCATGTGGGCCTCCCCATAATGTCCTGCAGTTATCATCACATGGAGCAGATTATCATACCTTGTACAGTGCTGGTCAGTACCTGGGCCATCACAGATCAGT
>VIAB01059901.1:0-10075 GCA_009801035.1 Oophaga pumilio | reverse complement strand
CTATCTACTGGCTAACACGGTACGAAGATATACTTCTTTCCTATGTTAAATGGTTTAGAAAGCAAACATGGGTTTACTAACTCAGCTTTACTACCATGTGAGGAGACCTTTTCCCAGCTTGGTGGTATTTCTGTATCACAACGTTTGTTTTTTAGATACTTGTTTTGTGTGGGATAGTTCTTCTGCGCACCCACCTGGGTGTTGAAACAAGGGATGGGAGTATAGACACAAAGAATACATCACATGTGGTCCTTGGTTTCTATGGGCAAGATTACTATCTACAAGGAGCATTCATTTGAAAGAGTGGATAGGAAACCAAAAGTAGCATAGACTTTTGGTAATTGACTACAGCCTTTCATGGTGCTAGCTCACAAAATTTGAGAAAGATGCGGAGCTAATGTTATGTATAGATACGATTTTCAGCTCACACAAGCTGCTTAGAGGTGCGATGAAGAGTGTTGTCATCACCTGGCACTTTGTCCAAGTGTGTGAAAGCAATAGACATGTGGATACAGCTAATTTTAGCCCAGCAATCGCCAAGACGTACTTTTCTTGAGTATGCTGCATCTCCAGTCAAACAATGATTGCGATGACCTAGAAGTCCTTAAGAACATACTGGTTGTATAAGGAAGGACATTGTCGCTTCTATGCAAAATGCAAGTCCCAACATGATTGCTCAGTTTGTGAAGCCCATTCAGTGATTTGTTACTTCTTTAGGCAGAAGCAGAATCACAGAAAGGGCTCTGTCAGTACAGCAGTGAATATCAGTGAAAAAGAAAACACTCCTGTATTGGTTAAAGCAGTACACCAAAAGGGAGGAGGCAAAAGTCTTCTAGAGGGATATTTTAAAGATGTTTAATACCTTTTTCTTTTTTATGAGTTGCTGCATTTTGTTCAAATTTTAAGCCAGCTAGAAATTAGATTTCAATGATAAGAAATAAATTAATGAAGGAAGTTGCCATAGGAAGAATGGCAAGTCCATTTAACTAACCACCAACTTGATAACCTGAGAATATAACTGTTAGGGATTGTGCCAACAAAAGAAGTGGGTAAACTTACCACTCACAACCATTCATCACATGTGTTTCCCACCGGAGGCATTCGCATCCGTCAATGATGGTATATCAAAGGATGATGAGGTTTTCAAGAAAACATCCTTTGACAGAGCAGTTATCTGGTACGAAAGGCTTGCAGATGAGCTTTGTTGGCCAGATCGGATATAGAGGCAGCTTTCTTTCCTATACATCATGAGTGTTGCATTTATTGAGATTTTACCTCGAGAGCAAATATTTACTTGATATGTTTTAGCTGATAGAGTGCTCGATCTCATGTTTTTACTTTGAATGCTTTAGTTCCTTTTTGGAATGTATCCTCAAATTTGAAACTGATGTCTCTTCGATAATGCATTACCTTGATGATTTCCTGTTCATAGGTCCTGCTAATGTAACCTTGATCTATGGTTTAATGTCAGCATGACATGTTCCATTAGCAACTAGAAGTGTTTCTAAGATGCACCATTTTGTGAGGGTAACACGTAACGGTTTGGAGGGAGTTCCTTCAGTCTTTCAATGAAAAGATATTCTTTCATTATGAGGAGTCTAGTGAGGACCTTAATTGGTTCACTGATTTCAGGAAGCGACGGTTTTGCTGCAATTTTTGGGAGACATTGGTGTAAAGGGCAATGACCTCCTCATTGGATCAACACTATTTTGTCTAGGAATATGACTTTAGTAGAGTTGTTCCCGATAGTAGCAGTAGATCTTTGGGATGAACAGATAAGCAATAAAATAATTTATTTCTGGACAGACAGAAGTGGCCGTGGTCAATTCCCAGACATCAGCATCACCCCTGGTCTTGAAATTATTGAAACACTTGGTGTTGAGATATCACCAGTATAATATCTTTTTTAAGGTTAAATGAGTTCCAGGCAAGAAAAATGTGGTAGCTGATGTTTTATCCCATTCTCAGATACAAGCCTTCAGGGAGATTCAGCATGGACATACAAAGACTTGGAGTCAGTGACTATTCTGCATGAAAGAGATAACACCGGAAGGCCTGGCATCACTGTTATGGGTAATGTTAGATTATTTATCAGAAATTAGGCGATCAGGTGCATTGGCAAGTAAGATGTGTAAATGATTGGCTGGTAAAGCCTTTTTATTTAAGTTGCATGAGAGGACTGATATGACTTAAGTATTTACAGTCATACAGATTGTGATGGATTGGCACAAGGAAGCCTTGACTTTTGATAGGCACCACTGCATATCCTACCAATTATTGGATAATTTAATGTAAATTTTGGATATAGTTTGTACTACTCCAGAAGAGGTAGTGCAATTCAGAGCTGTGTTCTCTCTTGCCTTTTGGGGGCTATAGGAATTGGTGAGCTAGTTTCACCAGTAAAATTTCAATTAAAGGGCCTTTATGTAAGAATGTGATGATTTCTGACAACACGTTGAGAATGTGTGTCAGGGGATCAAAGACAGATGTCTTTGGCAGGGTTACATGGCTATCAGTTAATACATTACAGACTGAATTTTTGTCAGATGAGGATGGGGAAAGAAGATATGAAGTTGAGAAGCTCAGGCAAAGTTTTTCTTTTACATATGAATAATTCTCCATTAACTCACTACTAGAGATGATCAAGCACTGAAATGCTCAAGTGCTTGGTACTCAGATCAAACAGGTCGAATGCTTGGATGGGCTCGATTCGAGTAAGTAATATAATGGTAGTCAATGGGAAACTAGAGCATTTTTCTGAGAGACCTAACAGGAGGGCTGGAGGGGGGCAGGAAAACAGTGGAAATGGATGAAAACGGAGCTCAAATAGAGTGGGAACAGCAAGGGAAAGACTCCTGGATGCACCTCTGACTCTTAGGTCAGTGCTGGGAACAATGTTGTCAGAGTATTACTTCATTTTTACAGAGTGACAATAAAACATACAAAACCGAAGATAAAATGGATTTTACAGGAAAAAATGTTAGGAAACATTCTTTCCTGTATAATGACAAGCATATAAAGCAATATTTAAAAATTGCCTATTCCATCCATTTATAGCCTGGCCATCTTTCACCTTATTTCCCCTTCACCTATGCCTACAGTAAACGGTTCAATGATAAAAGGAAATGAGCGGCACATCCATCCAACAATAAGTAACAATTATTTCATGTTTTATTAAAGATTCATTAAAAACAGGGATCTTATAAAATATGTAAAACATGATGCGTTTCTGGCATCTGAACACCAGAAACTATCCTATGACTAAGGGTGCTTAGACACCAGAAATGCATTAGGATTTATATATTTTTGGATTCCATGCTTTTAATGAATCTTTAATAAAGCATGAAATAATTTTTACTTAGGCTAGATTCATATTGCGTTTTACCAGCCCGTTCAACATATAGCGTTGACGGACTGGTAACGGTATAGCATAACGCGATCGTGTTATGCTATACCTGCTAGCGCAGATGAATTAGCAGATGATTCATCTGTGATAGCGGTGACGGAGCCCAGATGCTGCAGGCCGCGTCCGATGCTCCGTCACTGAATGACGGCACATCGCGAATGCATGCCGCTTTACGGCATGCATCGCGATGCGCCCTCAAATGGGGATGAATGGCAGCGTTAGCGGACTGCGTTACACCGCGTTATACAGCGGTGTAACACAGTCCGTCTAACGGACTGCCCAAACGCAGTATGAACCCAGCCTTATTGTTGAATGGATGTGCCGCTCATTTCCTCTTATCCTTGAACATTTGGCTGAACTTCACCAGCAGGATTGGCACCCGACACACAGATTTCAATCCTCAACATCAGATTACACGGTGTGGTGAGCTCATCAAGCTATGCTTACAATAAATGAAATAGTAGATAAGGAAATATATAAAAAAAAACAAAAAAAAAAAACACGGCACTCAACTAAAAACGAGAGTAGGTGCTCAAGTCAGGTATCCAACCTGATAAATGTAGAAAATGACTTGGCACTCAAATGTGTAACATGAGAATTAGTTTAATAACGGTGCATCCAGACACGAAACAATTGAACGTTTTCGGTCCAACTATTGGACCTTCATCAGAATACTTTTCAAAGGAACACTGGATACAATAGAATGCAATCTCCAAAAGGTAGCTGGATGAGAAGCAAATATCCCTAAATAAATAAGGATGGCTCAAGAAGCTGTGAATCAGGACCAGACACTCACAATAATGGAAGAGGGGAACTGGGAGCCAATGTGACAGGCGTCTAAGGAGCTCCTATTGCAGCAGACTCCTGCTTCTCCTGCTTCCACAGCGTGTCTTCAGATCCAGACTCCCAGTGCCTGTCCAGCAACCTATTTGAGCCTGCCTTAGACGCCTGTCACATTGGCTCCCAGTTCCCCTCTTCCATTATTGTGAGTGTCTGGTCCTGATTCACAGCTTCTTGAGCCATCCTTATTTATTTAGGGATATTTGCTTCTCATCCAGCTACCTTTTGGAGATTGCATTCTATTGTATCCAGTGTTCCTTTGAAAAGTATTCTGATGAAGGTCCAATAGTTGGACCGAAAACGTTCAATTGTTTCGTGTCTGGATGCACCGTTATTAAACTAATTCTCGTGTTACACATTTGAGTGCCAAGTCATTTTCTACATAGATAAGGAAATATAATTATACCCATTGGGTACTCATCGGTAAATGTAATTTTAACATTTTATTACATTATATGGGCATGTGATATATGTGGCATGTGAGGCTTGACATATCTCTCTCCGCAAGGGGAAACATTACCCTTGGTTCACGATCAGATGCCTCTCACCCAGCCAAACCAGATCTCACACTTTGCAGTGATGAGGGGCAGTGACCTGAAACACAGTTTCTGCAAAATGAGATTTTTGTTTTGGCTTTTATCCTAAGTCATGTGACAAGGCTCGTAAAAGAGTCGATATTGTCTTTTAGTATTGCTTCTTTCTAGCACTAGAATTATAGTCTTCTTCCTCTCTGAAGAGACAATTGACATGGTTAGACACATCCTGTTTCATTTATGAAGCAGATACTCTGAAACTCACAAAGCCTATGTGGACAATGTAAGAACTGCCAAAATTTGGAAGGACAGGGACTCCGATACACCCTGTATTAGATATAAAGGAGGGCCTCCTATGCATTCTGTATTTAATTGTTAGGTATTGGAATTCCTAGACTCATTAAGCCTATGCAATAAGTGCAAGGGCTGCTAAAAATTAGAAGGAAACACTGCACTACACCCTGGAAGACACATAGAGGAGGACCTAAGTATTTTTTTTCCCATTTTAAAGAGTGGAACTCCTAGACAAGTAAAGTCAGTGTGGCTGTTTTGACCTATTATTAAAATTAAGAATTTATGATGGCATATTATTTTGAAAATTTATTGAGGTTATCTTACAAACTTCCAATTTTATGCTTTGGCCATAAATACTGATAATGCTCTTATATTTTCAGTTATGTGAAGATCACATTTCAGCAGTTGTTTGTGATTACAGTCAGAGTTATAATGAAAGGTAATACAGAATCACTATCCAACTCTCTCTAGTCCACGTTGTGTAGTAAAGCATGTCTCCAAATGCTGCTAACAGGAGCCCAAGTAAGATAGCTGCTCACATAATTATGTACAGAAAATAAAATTAAAAAAACTTCAGTCAGAGAATAAAACATTTTTATACTTGAGGGCTTCTCCTTTTATAACAATTACAATAGTAAAAAAATTAAGAACTGAAAAAAAGAAAATAATTTCCTAACACTATTAAGTTTCAAGACAAACATAATATTCTTTTAGCTAAATACACACTTATGTAAGAACTTCATAATTCATTTTAAATTTGGATTTGTTTAAATCCAATTTTACCAATTCATTCAAGAAATTGAATAAAATAGTTTGCTCAATCAGACAGATCAGCAGGACTTCAGTCAAGTCTAAGAGGAACTTAAATGAAGCCAACACATAATATTGCTTTACTATCTACCAAGAAGGAAATAGAATAAAATATTTATTTTTATTATAAAGTATGTGCAAATATCTAAATACTATTGAAAATTTAAATCAGAATAAGAATATTAAGCAGCTTCATTGTCAATCTGATATGTCTTTCTAGCAATTTGTTTATTTCTCTATTTGTGGAATACATCTCTTGAAAATGCCCTCATCAACCTTCCCTTCATTCAGAAATGACATTAACTGACCAATTTAATGGTATTGTTAAATGTGTAATTTCTGCATTAGCTAAGGTGCACATGCTGGAGCTCTGGAAACTGAACTCAGAATCAATTGCTATTACACCACTACCCAGCGAGTAATCTGTTTTTCCATCAATGTCATCAAACTAGCGCCCTCCTGAACCAAGTGATAATCTTATTGACTCGAGAACTCTGGAGCATCTCTTGTGATTAGCAAAGAGAAAGCAAATTAAATCCACCTGGAGCCTGGAATAAACTGAAACTTTCCTTGGCTCTAAATAAAATCCATTTGACAAAAAAGTATTTGGATTCATGTTGATCATTCTTGTATATAAATAGACAGTGGATATTGTAGACTTGACGAAAGGCCTTGTGAAATGTCCATGCTTGTTAAGAATTAGGCCTCATTTAGACTTTTATTTTTCATGTACATGTTCTAGCCATGTTTTTCATGGAAAGAACCCATAACCATTATGGTCTATGGAGCTGTTCACACGATCATGTTTTTGCATTGATCATGTGATTGCTAGAAATCACCCATACAAGTCAGTGGAGTCTGTAAAAGTCATAGATAGCACACAGATGCAATTCATGTGGTATCCGTTCTCTGTCCATATCTAACACTGTAATGCCTCATTCACATCACAGTAATTTTGCATCAATATTTCATGAGTATTTCTATGCCAAAACCAGGAGTGTCTCCAAAACACAGAACAAGTGTCAATCTTTCAATTATAGTTTTTCCCTGTGAGTTCCACCCTGGGCTTGGGCATACAAATACTGATGCAAAATACTGACATGTGAATGAGGCCCAAAGGAAAGGAGAATTTTTGCATTTTTTTTTATTTTTGGCATATGAGACAATCATTCATGACAAAAACAGACACACCAGATTTATGGAAAAACAGTCTTCTTTTTTTCACATATGAGGAAAAAAAGGTATACTAAATAAAACCATATGAAAGGTTAAGATTCTTTGCACATTACATTTTTAAGAATCAAATTTGTAGGGATAAATTAAATTACATTGATAGAGATACTTAAATCCTCTAATCTAACAACATATGCCTCAGAGTTAATGCATAAACTTTCAGAGTTTTTTTTCTGGTCAAATTCCATGGCAATATGACAGAAGAAAATGTTTTATAAGACGTAATGATCAGTCCATGTGACCTGGGCTAATTTGACCATGGACGGATCATTACGTCATCGCGATCTCCCGCAATCACGGGGGTGCGCAGGTAATCGCCACCTGGTGTCAGCTGATTCTGACAGCTGACACTCAGCACTAGGTGCCAGGAGTGGTCACAGACCGCTCCTAACACTTTAACCCTCGAAATACTAAATCAAACAAGATTGCAGCATTCCGGAAGCCGGCAGAGGGCTGACAGCCCCTCTGCCTTTGGATCGGAGACCATGCTATAGATGCGATCAGCATGCAAAAAATGTGGGACAAAGTAAAAAAGTTAGAAAAAAGTAAAAAAAATCTTTTAAACAATTGTAAAAATATTTTTAAAAAAATCAAAAATAATAATAAAAAATCAATATATATTCTATCAGTAAATAAATATTTGAATGAAAAAATATAAACAATAAAGTACACATATTTGGTATACAGTAAAACTGTGATTTATTTTATTTCTAATAAAAGACTTTATTCTGGCTGTGTCTTTATTTACCATGTGACTTTAAGATTAGTAATGGATAGGTGTCTTATAGACTCGTTTCCATTACTTGATGTCATCTGACAATACAAAGGTGACATCAACCCCACAAATATAAACCCCACTTGCCAGGGCTACAGGGCAAGTGGGAAGAGCCGGGCAAATCGCAAGAATTGGCACATCTAATAGATGTGCCTTTTCTGGGCAGCTGCAGGCTACTATTTTTAGAAAGCCTGGTTGTCAAAAATGGGGGAGACCCTATGCCATTTTTTTTTAATTATTTATTTAAATAATTTAAAAAAAACAGCATGGGGACCCCTCTGTTCTTGACAACCAGCCTTGCTGAAGATGACAGCTGATTGGATTGCAGTTCCCAGCTGTGATTTTTGCCTGGCTGGTTACAGAAAATAGAGGGAAACTCATGCTGGTTTTTAATTTATTTATTTAAAGCGCAGGTGGCGACTGATGAATAACCCCATCAACCGTTCCGGCTGTCACTTTCATCACTTAAATGTAACTTTCATCATTCTCTCCTGCTTGCGCCAATCACCGGAAGAGCAGGGTAGAATGATTAGAGCCATGTTCAGCACCTGGCGCTGGGGAACAGCGCTTACTGTAACGCTTCTTCCACGGCGCTGATGCATGTCACATGGATGACATCCATGTGTGTTATGTGTATGCATGTGTGCAGGACATTTTGTGGCCCATGCTGACATTAAAAAACGAACCTTTCAGCTTGTTTTGCCCACGGACACATGGTCCTTGGAAACACACTGACATGTGCACAGACACATTCACTTGAATAGTCAAATAACGTTCCGTTCCTCCAGAGTCTCTCGGCATGGCTAAGTAGTACTGTACAGCCGCATATGGGGTATTGTCACATTCAGTAGAAATTATGAAACTAATTTTGGTGCCATTTTTACCCACTTCTTGTGTGAAAATGTAAAATCTTTGGCTAAAATCAAATTTTGGTGGTAAAAATGTAGTTATTTTGTCTTCACTTCCCAATGGTATACAATTCTTTGACACAACTATGGTGTCAATATGATCACTGCACCCCTAGATGAACTCATTGAGAGGTGTAGTTCATTATATGGGGTCATTTATGGGGGCTACTGCTGTTTTGGCACTTCATGGAATCTCCCCATGGGTCATTGCACCTGCAAACCATAACAGTAAAATCAGGCGTTCCTTGCCTTCTGAGCTTTGCTCTGTGCCTGAAAAATATTTCCTAATTACATGTAAGGTATTGACACACTGAGGATAAAATGAACCTCAGTTTTTTGCAAAAAAATTTCCTATTAGCCTTTAGAAAAATAAAAAACTTGGGGCTAAAACAACATTTTAGTGGTCTAAAATTCTGTGAGGCACATGTGGTGTTAATATGATTACTGCACCCCTAGATGAATTCAATGGGGAGTGTAGTTTGTAAAATGAGTTCACATCTAGGGGGTTTCTGTTGTTCTGGCACCTCAGGGGCTCTGCCAATGTGTCATGGCACCCTCAAACCATTCCAGCAAAATCTGAACACCAATATGGTGCCTCTTCCCTTCTGAGCTTTGCACTGTGCCTCAAAAGTAGGATTTCCCTACATATGGGGGTATTGGAGTACTCAAGATAAATTGCACAACAACTTTTGGGGGGTCCAATTTCTCCTGTTACCCATGGTAAAATAAAAAATTGGGGGCAAAATAAATATTTTTGTGGAAAAAAATATGACTTTTTATTTTCACGGCTCTACATTATAAATTTTTGTGAAGCACTTGCGGGTTCAAAGTGCTCACCACAAATCTAGATAAGTTCCTTGGGGGGTCTAGTTTCCTTTTCCAATAATTTTTATTGGTTTTTTAACATTTTTTAAGGTATGGGTAAACAAAGGGAACAATAGGTAGGGAAAAAAAGTAGGACGGGAATGGATAAATATAACTAAGAATGGAAGGAGTAGAGGGAAAGGAAGAATAAAAAGAAAAACCCCTATAAAGATAGGGAAGAGACAGTCAAACATATACCTCCAAGAATATACACACAGTTAAATGTTGCTTAATATTACAGCACCTGAAATTCAAATATATTAATCATACAATACTTTGCACAGATTCAAGTAGCTAAAATTACAGCACCAAAAGAATTATGCAAATAATAACCAAAAGTTCCTTAACATTACAGCACCTGAAAAAAAATCATTACTAGTGTTGAGCGATACGATACTGCAAATATCGGGTA
>VIAB01059855.1:0-10097 GCA_009801035.1 Oophaga pumilio | reverse complement strand
TACCTTTTTGCTTGCACTCCTCAGCTACCGAATCATAACAATCAGTGGTACCTTTAGGAGCAGAGATAGTTTGGGCCCCAGCCCTAGGGACAGTGCAGAGTCCCTTTAACTATTTACGTACAGTCACAATGTGAAATTATCTATGTCTAATATTTAAATTTGTTTGGTGACAAACATGCAAAAGATTAGGAAATCAGGAAGGGGCAAACACTTTTTCACACACCTGTAGTTATATCAGAAAGTGTTGGCACCCTTTAAATTGTTCCAGAAAATTGTAATTACACATGTTTTGTTACACACATGTTTATTTCCTTCCGGTGCTTTGGAACAACACAAAAAAACTGAGAAAAAAGCAAATTGGGCATAATTTCACACAAACCCCCAAAATGGGCAGGACAAAATTGTTGGCACCTTCAACTTAATATTTGTTTGCACACCCTTTGGAAGAAATTACTGCAATCAATCGCTTCCTATAACCATCAACAAGCTTCTTACACCTCTCAAGCTGAAATTTTGGACCACTTTTCCCTTGCAAACTGTTCCAGATCTCTCATATTTGAAAGGTGTCCTCTCCCAACAGCAATTTTAACATCTCTCCACTGGTGTTCAATGGGAGTTAGATCCAGACTCATTGCTGAACAATTCAGAACTCTTCAGCTCTTTGTTTTCATTTATTTCTGGGTACTTCTTGAACTATGTTTGGGGCCATTGTCCTGCTGGAAGACCCATGACCTAGTATGCAAACCCAGTTTGTTGACACTGGACACTGGGCATTACATTGCAACCAAAATCTTATCCTTTGGTAATCTTCAGATTTCATGATGCCTTGCACATAGTCAGGGCACTTAGTGCCAGAGGCAGCAAAACAACCCTTAACATCTTTGAACTTCCACCATATTTAACTGTAGGTACTGTATTCTTTTTTTGTAGGCCTCATTCCTTTTCGGTAAACAGTAGAATGATGTGCTTTACCAAAAAGCTCTATCTTGGTCTCATCTGTCCACAAGATGATTTCCCAGAAAGATTTCTGGCCTTCTCTAGCCCTGAAGCACATTTTTCAGATTTATTGTGAGAACTGCCCCCCTAATTGAATCTAGCACGGTTTTCACTTTACACAAATGGCTTCTCCAGTCCGCACTGAAGATATCCACATCATCTAGGTAAACTGCTGCGCAGTTATTATGTGGCCTTAAATCTACCAATCTCTGAAAGCTTACTGGCACTCCATGTAGACTAAACAGCATGGTCTTGTACTTGTACAAACCCTTTGCAGTGTAAAAAGACATTTTTTTCTTTGGTCCTCTTGGTTAAAAGAATTTGCCAATAACCCTTAGTAAGACTCAAGTCATTATGTACAGTGAAGGAAATAATAATTTGATTCCTTGCTGGTTTTGTAAGTTTTCCCACAGACAAAGACATGAATAGTCTATAATTTCAAGGGTAGGTTAATTTTAACATTGAGAGATAAAATGTCAAAAATAAAATCCCGAAAATCACATTACATAAATTATATAAATTTTACATTGTCTTGCATGTCTTGCTCACTACAGTCAATATAACCTTTTTGAGACTCTCCTAACAAGTAGGGCGCAAGTACATCCAACCACTCTGCCGTGGAGAGCTGCTACCTTTGAGCTGCTGTTTAACCCCTTATCCACCTTCTTTCCAGAACCATAACTTTTTTATCAATATGGCCGTGTGAGGGCTTATTTTTTTGCGGTACGAGTATTACTTTTGAACAACACTATTGGTTTTACAATGTCATGTACTAGAAAACGGGAACAAAATTCCAAGTGCGGTGAAATTGCAAAAAAAGTGCAATCCCACACTTTTTTTTGTTTGGCTTTTTTTTACTAGGTTCGCTACATGCTAAAACTGACCTGCCAATATGATTCTCCAAGTCATTGCGAGTTCATAGACATCAAACATGTCTAGGTTAATTTTTATCTAAGTGGTGAAAAAAATTCCAAGCTTTGTTAAGAAAAAAAAAATGTCCCATTTTTCGATACCCGTAGCATCTCCATTTTTTGTGTTCTAGGGTTGGGTGAGGGTTTATTTTTTGCACACTGAGCATATGTTTTTATTGATGCCATTTTGGTGTAGATACAATCTATTTATCGCCCGTTATTGCATTTTAATGCAATGTCGGAGCAACCAAAAAAACATAATTCTGGAGTTTTTACTTTTTTTCTCACTACGCCATTTAGCGATCAGGTTAATCCTTCTTTTATTGATAGATCGGGCGATTCTGAATGCAGTGATACCAAATATGTGTATGTTAGATTTTTTTATTGTTTTACTTTGAATGTGGCAAAAGGGGGGTGAATTGAACTTTTATATTTTTTTATATGTTTAAAAACTTTTTTTTTACTTTTGGCTGCTTCAATAGTCTTCAAGGGAGACTAGAAGCTGCCATAGCCCAATCAGCTCTACTACATAAAGGTGATGATAAGTTTGCCTCCATGTAGTAGAATTACTCACTTGCTATGAGCGCCGACCACTATGTGGTGCTCACAGCAAGCCGGCAGTGACAACCTTCGGTTGTCATGCCATCACACCGGTGACCCGCGATCACCATCTGGAAAGTGTCCACGTCACCATCTGGAGTAATTTTTTGCAGGGAGCATTGTACCTCCTCCCTGGTACCCCACGACACGGATCCCCTGCTGACCTTGTCTTGGAGCGCACCGCAACTACTTCTTTCAGCAATGCCATCTGATTCAGCATTAGGCAGGTGGTCTGCTCTTGTGCCTGGCACTGCTGCTTCAAGGCTTGCTCCTGGGCCTGGCACTGTTTCACCAAGGCTCTATCCTGGGCCTTGACCAGAGTTTTAATGTCTACCTCCATAGTTTGGGCTGGTGACTGCAAAGTCTTTGGGGACTGCACCCAGGAAATCAACTGGATACTCCCCAAACCATAGGGTAGAAGAATCTTCAGAAGCTCGCTGACTCTCCGCAAATGCTGTCCCCACTTCCAAGAGTGTTTGTGAACCCACAAATTCACAGAAATAGCACACTGCACACTGCAACCTGCAGTCTAGTGAAGCCTTTAAGCTGCCCACATTCTCTGCCATATTGTAACATGCTTGGGCATTGTAGGGCATCTTGGCACTGACATAGGCAGACATAATCCATATAAAGAAAGTGTGGGGCTTTATTTTCAGCCAAAAAAGTAAGAAACGGTAAAGAAATAAAAATCAACAAAGACTTGCCCGGCTAGGCGCTAACTAACCTACCATAACGCTGACTCATGCTACCAGGGAAGTATGCCGGTTTGTCTTTCCAGCAACTCAACATTTAACTGCTGTGTATTTCCTCCTCAGGAACACATCATATCAGCCCAGAGGCTCCGTGTCTCTGAACCTTTTCCTTCAGCCTTTTCTGTGTTAGTAATGAGATGACTTCTCTCAGCTGATCAGGCTAAGCCCACAGCAAAAACCTGTACTATAGGATGAGTGGGACTGATGAATCCCACCTCTAAATCCTCTTCATCACTCCAATAAAACCTGGCCTGAGACTAACATAAAAATACAGCTCAGCACCTTCGCTGCTTCACCAACCAGTACAACCCGGCTTTTAGTATCTTGTCCAGTTTAACTTTCTTGGAAGATATACACTCCGTACAGTATGTTCCATATCGGTTGCCTAAACTGTATATATGTATATATGTATTCCCAGAAAACAAGCATCCACTTATCAGTTTGTGTGAAAACTCATCTCCCATATGTCCAAACTCACTTCAACCCATTTTTCAATGCAGATTTGCCTGTTGCAAAAGTGATTATTCTGTCCCCGGGGCCTGTGGCTGTAAATATGGCTCTGTGAGATGCCGGATCTCTTTCACCTTACTTACAATTGGCGACGATCGCAGATAGCTTAACTCAGCTGCCGGCACACATGTTATGAAGAATCCAGAAGAGACTTTGATTTCTTTAAGAATTCTTGTTGAATGCATACAAACAGCAGCAGGTAAAAAAGACTTTCTTCAGACAGACTGAAAACACATGTGATTCTGATAAAATCAAGATGGAGAATGAAACACAGGAGAAAGAAGAAGAAAATGACATCACACCAGAAGAGGGAGACAGAGAGATAGAAGGGACAAACTTGATGTAAAGGGAGGATTTCAGCTATGCAAACACAGGGACACATAGCTGTCACATAGCAACAGTAAACAATATGAGAGACTGCAATACAGCATGTAAAATACACAGGACAGTCTGTAAAATGTCTCATTCATGGGACATAACAGTGATGCTTGAAGAAATCTGTCTCTTCTTTGCAATCTCACGTGGGAAATACTACAGGGTACTCCTTGGAATTGAAATCTATTTATGTATATTTATATTATTTTATTTATGCCTGTTAGAGTCTTTTAGGGAAAAACCCGAGAGTAGACCCTTTGGGTCGTGGCTCCAGGTCCCCCGAGGGCGAGCGTACCTGGTGAGGCCACCCCCTATACAGGGAGTGTTAGGAGCAGGTCCAAGGGAGGTGAAACCACAACAGCCGGAGCCAAAGGGGCGACTCAGGGCAGAGCAGGAAAGGTATGAGAAAATAGCTGGGCTGGGGAAGGTACACAAGAACGGAAGGCACAAGGGAACAACGGAACCAGAGAAACCTGGGCAGACGGGACCAGATCTGTAGGGAAGAAAGAGGAAATAAAATGCGGGAGATGCAAAGGGGCAGTGCTGGAGATATGTGCATACAACAGAAGACACGGAGAGACTCAGGACTGGCAGGCACGGCGGAGACACAGGAGTGACAGGCACGACTTAGACTCAGGCGTGACAGGCATGAGACACAGGAGTGACAGCATGGCTGAGACACAGGGCAGGCACGGCGGAGAGACAGGATAGACAGACAAAACATTCACGAGTTTCTCTTAGATTGCTCTTATATTTAGGGAAATCCTGTGTCTTTAATCCTGTTTTTGCTCTGGATTCATTACTGCAGCTTACATGCTATGTTTTTCTCTTGAATTCATCCACAAGTTTGCCTTTAACATATTCTAGTGTCAGCTCATCATCTGGCCATGCATCTAGTGCAGTCACGAGTGTATAATAACTCTATGGAAGACCACTTAATAGAAGTGCAGCAACATGAAAATCTTTAATTTCTTCTCCAATGCCCCTGAGATGTTCCACAATGTCTAGGGTGTTTCTTATATAGTCTTACATATTCTGTCCATCACTTACCTTAGACTGATACAGCTTTCTCATGAGATAAAGCTTATTGCTGAGATTTGATCTTTCACGCACTTTTTGTAACTCATCCCACATCTCCTTTGCAGTTAAACACTTGCATATATGCACAATCTGATTATTATCTACACTGAGGGAGATAGTGCTTTTTGATCCTTCTCTAGCCAATCAGCTGGTAATGGATGAGGCACTTGTTCCTGAGTATATCTCCACATACCTTCTCTTATGAGCAGCATCTTCACCTTGAATTTCCAGGACTGGTAGTTCTACTTAGTGAGGCATCTTCTCTGTTGCTCTGTGCTGCTTTTGCTTTAGGTTACTCTGGGGTTCTGTGTCACTCTGGGCCCATAACCTGTTGGCAGCAGATTATTCAGGATACTCTTTAAGCATGTGACAACAGTGCTTCTTTTTTCAGGAACAATATATGATAAGCTTAATAGATCAGGAATAAATCATTTGTGTGACTCTATCTGTGCAGTATCTACAGCAGGCTTCTTCTCTCATACACAGAAACAGGAAAACAGGAAATACAGTAACATGCTCTCCGTGTGAGCCTCTGGGAGTTTTTTTGTTCTAACTTTATAAACAGCATACAAATCTAACAACTAAACACTCATAGACAGGAATGGAGTTGTTGCACCAAACATTTTCCAACAAAAACACTTCATACTTTTCTCTTGGAATGGTGACTTTACTGCAATGTTGGCACTGTGTATGATACTGGTGACATGGCAATGAGGTGAGTAAGAAGTATAATAGTATAAGTATTTATACTGTAGGTATTTTCACGGACGCCGCCAGTACTCACCTGCGCAACCTCACTCCTCTGCGCATCTCTGCTCCTGTCCCGCGGTCTGAATTTGTGCTTGGGATGAGAGGAAGACCGCATTCAACATGCGTGACGGGCACTATGAGTATTTGGTTATGACGTTCGACCTTTGCAACGCCCCTATTTCAAGAATTCGTGAGCGATATTTTTCGGGATTTCCTCTACTCTAGTGTTGTGGTTTACTTGGACGACATCCTCGTCTTTTCTCCGGATCTATCAGCTCACAGACGGGACGTTAGTCAAGTTTTGCAATGTCTAAGAGAAAATAATCTTTTCGCCAAGTTGGAGAAGTGCGTTTTTGAGCAGCTCTCCTTGCCTTTTCTTGGGTATATCGTCTCGGATTCCAGCCTGAGGATGGATCCTGAGAAGGTGTCTTTTTACAGCTCTACGTTATAAACTTCTGTGAAGCACTTGGGGGTTCAAAGTGCTCCCCACACATCTAGATAAGTTCCTTAGCGGGTCTAGTTTCCAAAATTGTGTCACTTGTGGAGGGTTTCCACAGTTTAGGCACATTAAGGGCTCTCCAAACGCGACATGGCGTCCGATCTCAATTCCAGCCAATTTTGCATTGAAAAGTCAAATGGCGCTCCTTCCCTTCTGAGCTCTGCCATGCGTCCAAACAGTGGTTTACCTGCATATATGGGGTATTAGCGTACTCAGGAGAAATTGCACAACAATGGTTGTGGTCCAATTTCTCCTGTTACCCTTAGTAAAATAAAAAAAATTGGATCTGAAGTAAATTTTTTGTGAAAAAAGTTAAATGTTCAATTTTTTTAAACATTCCATAAATTCCTGTGAAGCACCTGAAGGGTTACTAAACTTCTTAAATGTGTTTTTGAGCACCTTCAGGGGTGCAGTTTTTAGAATGGTGTCACTTTTGGGTATTTTCTATCATATAGACCCCCTTCAAAGTGACTTCAAATGTGATGTGGTCCCTAAAAAAATGGTGATGTAAAAATAAGAAATTGCTGTTTAACTGTTAACCCTTATAACTTCCTAAGAAAAAAAATGGTTCCAAAATTGTGCTAGTATAAAGTAAACATGTGGGAATTGTTACTTATTAAGTATTTTATGTGACATATCTCTGTGATTTAGGGCATGAAAATTCAAAATTTGAAAATTGCGAAATTTTCAAAATTTTCACAAAATTCCCTTTTTTTCACAAATAAACGCAAGTAATATCAAAGAAATTTTACCACTATCATGAAGTACAATATATCATAAGAAAACAATGTCAGAATAACCGGGATCCATGGAAGCAATCCAGAGTTATTACTTCATAAAGGGACAGTGGTCAGAATTGTAAAAATTGATCTGGTCATTAACATGCAAAACACCCTTAGGGGTAAAGGGGTTAATGAAAGCAAGTCAGAAAAGGTCATCTTAGCTAATGGCCACTATATGACTTCAGAGGGAGTAGGAGACGGCTACCTCCACTGTCCATTTTCCTCAGCACAAAGCAGAAAGATCCCAATAAATGATGTTCTCTATGTTCCCAGCCTTGAAAGCAATCTTCTGTCAGTAAAGAAGCTCACGCAAAAGAGGAATGTAGTTACTTTTAAAGATAACAGCTGCATCATCTCAAAGAAGGGTCACACTTTTGCAGAAGGAAAAATCCAAGATGAACTTTATCAGCTAAAATGCAAAGAAAGAGTGTACAGTGATAGACAAGATCTACATAAGAACTGTATCCATGTATGGCACAGACGTCTTGGGCACAGAGACCCAGAAGCAGTAAGAAGCAAGCTCCACTTGCAAATGGTATTAAAGTCAACTAGAGTAGTCAAATTAAGAAGTGCACTAGCTTTCTTAAAGGGAAAATGTCCAGAAAATACTTTCCTAAAATAAGCGCCACTAGATCTGCACAGACTCTGGATCTGATACATAGAGATGTATGTGGTTCAATTCCTAGCAAGAAGAGATATTTTCTCACATTTATTGATGACTACTCCAGATATACAGTCACCTACCTGCTTCACAGTAAGGATGAACTTCCACAGAAACTTGAAGAATATCTTGCTGCAGTGTTTAACAAATTTGGAATAATGCCCAAAGCGCTGTGTACAGATAATGGAACCGAATATACAAGTGGTAAGGTGCAAACCATTTTGAAAAAGGATGGAATCGTGCTCCAGACTACTATTCCATACAACCCAGAACAAAATGGCATTAAAGAGAAAAAGAACCGTACTCTCTGTGAAAGTGGAAGTATGTTGTTTGATGCGAATCTACCTACAACGTATTGGGGAGAAGCCATCAGACAGCTTGCTAGCTTCAAAACAGACTATCAGGTAAGGCCACAAATAAAACTCCATATGAGCTATGGAACTCCGAGAAGCCTAACCTGAAGCACCTCAGGATATTTGGAAGCAAAACGTTTGTGTATGTTCACAAAGAAAAACATTCCAAGTGGGAATCACACGCAAAGCAAGGAGTCCTGGTGGGCTATAGCAAAACTCAAAAGGGATACAGAATCCTGCACCCAGAGACCAACACAGGAGAAGAAAATCTGCTACCCAACAGTGAGTTACAGTCAAGCAGTGGGGGCGCTTCTGTACATAGCAACCACAACTCATCCGGATATCACAGCCACAGTCGGAATTCTCTGCTGATGTGTAAGCAAGCCACGTCAAAGAGACTTGAATGCAATTAAGAGAGTTCTTCAATACCTTAAAGAAACTCAAAGGCTAAAGGGTATGCCACACTAAACGAGATCGCTAACGAGATAGCTAACGAGATCACTAAAACGTCACTATTTAGCGATCTCGTTAGCGACCTCGTTGTGTGTGGCATGTAGCAACGATGTGGCCCCTGCTGTGATGTTGCTGATCGTTCACTAGCGTTCTGGACCGTTTTTTGATCGTTGGCGTCCCGCTGGTGAGCCTATATCGCTGTGTTTGGCACCTTTTGCGAACGACGAGCGACCTCGTTTGTGACGCATATGACTGTTTTTAGCGTCACGGAGTGGATCGCAATATCTGTAAGTTCTCTTTTGCGTCACAGAGAGGATCGCAGAAGTTGCAAAGCAGGCTAGCAGGACGCAGAGAGCAGGAGCGATGCTGGAAATTCCTATGAATCAGAAGCGCTCAGTACATGCTAATAGATCCTAACGACCGCCAAAGTCGTTAAAGAGATCGCTGACCGCTGATGAGTTGTTTATGAGATCTCCTGTTTGGCAGCTACTTGCGACCTAAAAGAGATCACACCAACGATCTCGTTAGCTTGCGTCGTTATCGAGATCGCTAACGAGATCGCTAAGTGTGGCAGTACCTTTAGTCTTAAGATATCTGCATCAAGAGATCTCATTCTCAAAGGTTATGTGGTTGCAGATTGGGCTGGAGATTCAAGTGATCAAAAATCAACAAGTGGTTGCTTGTTCAAGTTAGGAGAAAATTCTATTTCTTGCTCCAGCAAAAAGCAAGTGTCAATAACATTATCCTCTACAGAAGCAGAATGTATGTCTGCTGCTTATGCAAGTCAAGAAGTAATTTGGTTGAAACAACTTTTGGAAGATTTCAGCAAGCCACTAGCTCAATCAACTGATATCTATGAGGACAACCAAGGATGCATAAACTTGCCAGCAGTGAGAATATTAGTGCAAGGACTAAGCACATTGATAAAAAAAATCACCAAATACGTGACTTAATGGAACGTGGTGTACTCAAGTTTGTTTATTGCGAGTCTGACAAGATGATAGCCAATGGTATGACAAAGCCATTATCAACAGCCAAGTTTGTGGACTTCAGAACTGCAATGGAACTAACAGGATAAGTAGTTGTTGAGTGGGGGGATTGGAATATGTTTGGTGCAACAACTCGATTTCTGTCTATGAGTGCTTAGTTGCTAGATTTATATGCTGTTTAAAAAGATAAAAAAAAAGAAAAACTCCCAGAGGCTCACACAGGAAGAGCATGTGACTGTATTTCCTGTTTTCCTGTGTCTGTGTATGAGAGTAGCAGACTGCTGCAGATGCTACACAGATAGAGACACACAAATAATTTATTCCTGATTCCTGATCTATCACATGTTGTTCCTGATTGTTCCTGAATAAAGAAGTTCTGTTGTCAC
>VIAB01059849.1:0-10098 GCA_009801035.1 Oophaga pumilio | reverse complement strand
CTCTGCTCCGAACTCATCCCAAACCAATTCACAACAGCCTGCCCTGCCAAAAAGTTACATGCACCCCAATAACCCTTTGAATCGATGTTCTAGATGGACACACGAAACCAGATCCCATTTTTTTTTATTTAGTACTGCCATACTGTTAGCCTCTGCATTGAATGCAAGGTCTTACCTGCACCAAAGTAACACGCACCCCAATAACCCTTTCAACAGACGTATTTGAGGGCCTCATGACAAAAAAATGTTCCCAATAGAAGAAATTGTGTCTCTCATAGTGTTTGCCTATGCATTGAATGCAAGACCGGCCTTGCCCCAAAGTTACACGCACCAAAATTACCGTTTGCATCGACTTTCAGGATGGCCACATGAAAGTTGTAATTTTTTTCGTTTGGTACTGCCTTACTGTTAGACTATGTATTGAATACAAGGCCTGCCCTGCACCAAAGTAACATACACCCCAATAACCATTTTAACAGACGTACTTGAGGGCCTCATGACCATAACGCTCCATTAGAAGAAATTGTGTCTTCCATAGTGTTTGCCTATGCACTGAATTCAAGGTCTGCCTTGCCCCAAAGTTAGATGTACACCAATAATCCTTTGAACCGACATACTGGATGGCCACATGAAAACAAAGTTTCAATTCTGTTCATTTGGTACTGCCATACTGTTAGACTATGCATTAAATGCAAGGCCTGCCCTTCACCAAGTAACAAGCACCCCTATAACCCTTTCAACAGAAGTACTTGAGGGCCTCATGACAAAAATCTTCCCATTATAAGAAAGAGTGTCTTTCATAGTGTTTGCCTATGCATGGAATGCAAGGCCTGCCTTGCCCCAAAGTTATACGCACCCCAATAACCCTTTCAATCGATGTACTGGATAGCCACTTGAAACCAAAGTTCCAATTTTGTTCTTTTGGTACTGCCATACTGTTAGACTATGCATTGAATGTAAGGCCTGCCCTGCAGCAAAGCAATACGCACCCAATAACCTTTTCAACTGATGTACTTGAAGGCCTCATGACAAAAATGTTCCCATTAGAAGAAAATGTGTCTCCCATAGTGTTTGCCTATGCATTGAATTCAAGGCTTGCATCGCCCCAAAGTTACATGTAACCCAATAACCCTTTCAAACAACGTACTGGATGGCCACATCAAACCAAAGTTCCCATTATTATGATTTTTGTACTCCCAGAAAGTTTGAGCATGAAGTGAATGCAAGGCCTGCCCTGCCAAAAAGTTACATGCACACAATAACCCTTTGAACTGACTTACTAGATGGACACATGAAACCAGAGTTCCCATTTGGTACTGCCTTACTATTAGCCTATGCATTGAATGCAAGGCCTGCCCTGTATCAAAGTAACATGCACCCCAATAACCCTTTCAACAGACGTACTTGAGGGCCTCATGACAAAAATGTTCCATTAGGAGAAAGTGTGTCTCCCATAATGTTTGCCTATGCATTGAATGCAAGGCCTGCCTTGCCCCAATAACTCTTTGAACCGACGTACTGGATGTCCACATGAAACCAAAGTTACCATTTTTTTCATTTGTTACTGCCATACCGTTAGCCTATGCAGTGAATGCAAGACCTGCCCTGCACCAAAGTAACATGCACCCCAATAACCTTTCAATAGATGTACCTGAGAGCCTCATGACAAAAATGTTCCCATTAGAAGAAAGTGCGTCTCCCATAGTGTTTGCCTGTGCATTGAATGCAATGCCTGCCTTGCCCCAAAGTTACACGCACCCAAATAACCCTTTCTACTGACGTACTGGAAGGCCAGATGAAAGCAAGGTTGCCATATTTATCATTTTGTATTGTCATACTTTTAGCCTATGCATTGAATGCAACGCCTGCCCTGCACCAAATTTACATGCACCACAATACCCATTTGAAGAGTCGTAGAGGAGGGCCTCCTGAAAACAAAGTTATGATTATTAGGACGTGGGTCTACCATTCTGTTTGCCTATGCAGCGATTGCAATGGCTGCCAAAAAACTGTAAGGCACTCCAGTACCCCTTGAAAGCGACGTAGAGGAGTGCCTCATGAAAAAATGTTCACAATATTAGGAAGTGGGTCCCCCATAGTATTTGGCTATGCAGTGAATGTAAGGGCTACCAAAAATTTGGAGGCACTTCAATGCCCCTTGAAAGAGCCATGGAGGAGTGCCTCATAAAAAAAGTTCCCAATTTAAAGGAGCCGGTCTCCTATACTTGTTATGCCCATACACTACATTTTCCCCTGGGGATACACATCAACCTACGGTGTAAATATTTTTTTACGGGCATCATAAACACCCTTGCAAAAAACTATAGTGGCTGTTGCATCAAGGAACACATTTGTGCTCGTTTTCTAGTGATGGTGTCTGAAGAGACGTGGAGGAGTGACTCATAAAAAAAATGTTCCCAATTTAAAGGAGCAGGTACCCTATACTTGTAATGCCCATACACTAAGTGTATGAGCTGAAAAACATTTTCCACTGGGGGGTACACATCAACCTACAGTGTAAATATTTTTTTTACGGGCATTAGAACACCTTTGCAAAAACTATAGTGTCTGTTGCCTCACGGAATATGTTTACCCTAGTGATCAGCAGTGGTGGATGATGAGAATGAGAAGGAGGATGATAAAATCAAATGGGAATACACCTCCCAAAGAAAGACACTGTATCTGAGGATACATTTTGCTGTTATCATTCGGTGGAGTAGAGAAGTCTGGCCCAATCCAGCCCTTGTTAATTTTTATAAGAGTCAGCCTGTCAACGTTTTCAGCTGACAGGCATATGCACTTATCAGTTATTATACCACCAGCGGCACTAAAAACCCGCTCGGACAAAATGCTAGCGGCAGGGCAGGCCAGGATCTCCAAGACGTAGAGAGCCAGCTCATGCCACATGTCCAGTTTGGATACCCAATAATTAAAAGGCACAGAGGAATCACGGAGGACATTTGTATGGTCAGCAAGGTACTCCCTCAGCATTTTACAAAATAGCACTCCTTGTGCGCCTCAGGGCCAGTGCGATGGGCAGGTCTGAGAAAAATCTCCTAGAACTTTTGCCAGTGTTCCCCTACCTCTGCTGGATTGGAGTTGTGTCTCTACCGCCTCTACTCCTTGGTTGACTAACGAAGTGTGACCTCTGCCGGCAGCGTTTTCAGATGGGAATTTTTTTTTATAATTCTGCAAGAAGGGCCCTCTGGTACTGCACCATTTTAGTACACCTGGTTTGCACTGGAAGGAGAGATTGAAAGTTCTCCTTGTATAGTGGGTCTAGAAGTGTCACCCACCAGTAATGAGTGTCACACAAAATTTTCACAATGCGAGGGTCACTGGAAAGGCAGCCTACATAAAGTCAGCCATGCGTGCCAGACTGCTAACAGGCAAGACTTCCGTGTTTTCACCAAGAGAACGACTAACCATGCAGTCCTCCTCCTCCATGTCCTCAGGCCATCCACGCTAAACAGACAGTATGACAGTTGTTCTTGTTGCACCGTCTACAGCGCATTAAACTAGCTGATGTTCTTCCTTTTCCTTCTCTTCCTCATTGTCAACCAATCCACGTTGGGATGACATGAGGCTGGGCTGTGTAAAATCACCCTGTGTGGTTCCTAGCTCCATCTCATCATGCTCTGCCTGCAATGCATCCTCTTTCATTGTGAGCAGAAAGCTTTTCAGAATACTGAGAAGTGGCTCACAAAACCGTTCCAACATATGCAGTGTAGAGTTCCAATGCATGTGGACATCACACACCAGTTAGTGAGCCGGAAGCTGCAAATGCTGCTGAAGCATGGCAACTGTGGCTGAAGCTATAGCTTACTTTCTAAAATGGGCACACAGGTGGCATACTTTCACAAGCAGATCCGGCACCTCCGGGTAGCTTTTGAGAAAGCGTTGAACTACGAGGTTAAGCACATGGGCCAGGTATAGTACATGTGTGAGCTCGCCTCAGAACCGCCACCAGGTTCCAGCCATTGTCACATATGACCATGCCTGGCTGTAGGTTCAGCGGTGTCAGCCACAGATCTGCCTGCAATTCCGCAACGTGTGAACTTAGCCTAAAACTTGGAAGGGAAAGCGGACCCCTTCAAACAGATGTCTCCACTAAGAGAATGTCAACTTCATTGCTAGCAACTCCCTGTCCCCGATGGAATAATTCCTCTCCGCTGGTGTGAAGGTCTTGGAAAAGAAGAAGCAAGGATGCTTCCGACCTTGAGCATCCTTTTGGAAGAGGACTGCTCCAGCACCAACGGACGAGGCATCCACCCCCAATATAAAGGGCTTATCAACATCGGGGCAATGTAGGATGGGAGCACTAGCAAAATGGGACTTAATAGAAGTGAAGGCCTTGGAGACCTCTTCTGACCACAATTTGGGATTTGCTCCCTTCTTGGTGAGGGCTACCAAGGGAGCTACCAAAGTTGAAAAGTGGGGAATAAACTGACGATAGTAATTAATGAACCCCATAAAGCGCTGCACCACTTTCAGAGAATGGGGTTCCTGCCAGTCCATCACCGCCTGTAGTTTGGCAGGATCCATAGCTAGTCCCTGGGCAGAGATGATATAGCCCAGGAACGGTAAGGACTCCTGCTCAAACATACATTTCTCCAACTTAGCATAGAGAGAATTTGCCCGTAAGAGGTCGAAGACTCTGCAGACATCTTTCCGGTGGGAGTCAATATCTGGGGAGAAGATGAGAATATCATCCAGATAGACTACGACTGAGGTGGAAAGCATATCCCGAAAGATGTTGTTAACAAAGTCCTGGAAGACGGCTGGGGCATTATAGAGCCCGAAGGGCATCAACAGATATTCATAGTGCCCATCTCTGGTATTGAAAGCCGTCTTCCATTCGTCCCCCTCACGGATGCGAATCAGGTTATAAGCACCCCGCAGATCCAATTTTGTAAATAACGTTGCTCCCCATAGCCTATCAAAGAGCTCCGAAATCAGGGGCAACGGGTATTTATTCTTAACAGTAATGGCGTTAAGACCCCTGTAATTGATGCATGGACATAATTCTCCATTCTTCTTCTGAACGAAGAAGAACCCCGCCCCTGCAGGTGACACTGACTTCCTAATGAATCCTCTTGCCAGATTTTCCTGAATGTACTGAGACATAGCCTCCGTCTCCGGGAGAGAATGGTGATAGATTTGTCCCCGAGAAGGTTCTGCTCCGGGCAAGAGGTCAATAGGACAGTCATAGGGATGGTGAGGCAGAAGGATCTCTGCAGCCTTCTTGGAGAACACGTCTGCATAGGCCCAATAGTATTTGGGAAGGGAAGTCAGATCTGAGGGCATCTCTGTAGTAGCCACCTGAACGCATTCCCTCATACATCTGCCTTTACACGACTCACTCCAACCCAATATCCTCCCAGAGATCCACTCAATATGTGGGGAATGGAAACGGAGCATCCCCAGCAATATCTCGTCTATTCCCTCGGGAATGACAAGCAGTGAGATAATCTCCTGATGAGAAGGGGACATAGATAACGAGAAAGGGATGGTCTGATGTGTGATTTGTGAAGGCAGTGTCGACCCATTCATTACTCGAACAGTCACGGGTTTGGCGAGCATCACCAGAGGTATAGAGTGGCATAGAGCGAAGGTAGAGGACATGAAATTTCCTTCGGCTCCAGAGTCCACACAAAGCGTAAATGTTATAGTGGATGAGCCTAAATTGATTGTCCCCTTAAAGGACAACTTGGAGGCGTGTACTGCTGTGTCTAGTGAACCCTATCCAATGGATACTAGACGCGGTCGTTTCACTGTCGTTTTGAACATTTATTAGCATAATGCCCTGACTGTTGGCAAACATTACAAATCACAGGTACTCGAGCGGCCCGAGACTTAGGTCTCGCTCGAGAAACCTCCATGGCCTCAGGGGAATCGGGTGCCTGAACGGAAGATTCAAGAGGTCTGGTGAAGGTGGGCGCCAGCTGGAACCTCTGAATACACTGGGTCTGCTCCAACCTCCGCTCGTTAAAACAGAGGTCGATGTGGGTAGATATGGTAATGAGCTCATCCAGTGTGGCGGGAATCTCCCTAGTGGACAAGGCGTCCTTCACATGGTACACTGGTATAAGGACTTTATCTGGGCACTCCAGCTCAGAGGCCAGAGTCCGAAATTGGACGGCGAACTGGCTGACCATGGATGAACCCAGGGTGATTGCCAACAATTGGAGAGCGGTATCGTGGGTGACACGAGGTCTAAAAAGACCTGTCTCAGAGTATCCAAGAAGGGAGGAGCTCTCTGCACCACACGATCAACGTGCTCCCTCAATGGCGTTGCCCACTCCAATGCGGTGGCCGACAAATGGGATATGATAAAACGCACTTTCGCCCGCTCCGTGGGAAAACGTGCAGCCAGAAGTTCTAAATGTATGGAGCACTGACTGACGAAACCCCGACATTGTTTACCGTCACCAGTAAACTTTTCTGGAAGTGGGAGGCAGGAAAAAGTCGGAGCAGGTGTAGCAGAGGACAAACTAGCTGCTGCCACACTAGCAGCCTGAGCAGCGACTGCGGTAACATCCACAGCTGAGGTTGTGCTCTCTAGAGTCGCCAACGTACCCTCCAGTTGCTGGATATGCCGCTGCAGACGCTGGTCGTCCACCACTTTACCAGCCAGACCCTGGTGCTAGTATACTGTTAGGGTCTGCGAAACGCACCAGATAAATACAAATAGTGGGTGTGTTCGCAGCCCGGGGTTCACCGTGCAGGCAGAGCCTGCTGCTAGAAAGATGGCGGTATAGGCGATCTCTGTAACTTCACAGAGTCGCAAATATAAATACTGTGGCATTATATGGTGGTATAAGCGAACTCTGTTACACCACAGAGTCGCAGAGGTAGAGACGCAGAGATAGGTACTGTGTCCTGTTAACTCCACAGGGATACACAGAAAACTGCTGTGCGGATAGCTGTCTGTGGTCATGCAATCAGCAATGCAATCAAGCAATCTCATCACCGGAGAAGCCTGTATTCTAGGGGCTTATTTCAGCCAAGCCCTAACCAGGTGCACACAAATCTCCTCACCGGAGGTGCCGGTATTCTAGGGGCTTATTTCAGCCGAGCCCTAACCACATGAGCGCATACCACACTGGCGCAAAGCACATAATGCAGTTGATACTAGCGCATGGCCGCATGGCCATACAACCCTTTTATAGTAGCAACTACAGGGCCTACCAGAAAAGGACCAATGAGAAACTGTTCAGAAGACATGTAGTTTCAGGACCTTCCTGGCGGACCAATAGGAGCTGCTGCAGTACCTGAGCACGTGACCCCTGATCTCCAATGAGAGATCTTACCCTGGGCATGCTCAGAAGGGGAAACGCAGGACTTAGTCCTAAAGACGTCTGCTCGCCGCTGACCAGTACTGGCCACAATAGCAGAACCTGGAGAGGCAGCAGTAAACCTCTGCACAGTACGAGGCTGTGCAAGACGCTGGGACCGACGTCTCTGCTGAGGAGACTCCACTGCGGCCGGAGACGGATGGGGGTCCGCAGCGGGAATGGCTCGAGATTCCCCCTGTGCAGAATCGGGAACTTGACCTCTAACATACATGTCCTGTATTTTTTGTTTTTTCCACCTTTAGGCCGGTTTCACACATCAGTGTCACCGGTACGTGTTGTTACAGTTTTCTTATGTACCGGAGACACTGACACACGTAGAACCATTCAAATGAATGGGTTTATTCACAAGCCAGCATGTTTTCATGGACTGTCAGTTCATGTGCAAAACACGTAGACATCTCCATTTTTTACTGGCAACACAGTCCGCAAAACATGCACACGGAGAACAGTGCACACTTTCCACGGATTGCTGCCAGGGAAGAAGCAGCTATAGTAAGCTGCTGTTCTCCGGCGGCTGATGCTGAAGCCGGCTCTCATTCTCCCCTGCTCTTGATACCAATTGATTGCGGAGCTGAATGTGACGAGCATCGCGGCTCCAGGTCTATTATAGACCTGATGATGCTGTGCGGCCAGCCAATCGCTGTAATACCACAACCAAGCATGCAGGGCATGAACCAAAACTCCCACCAAACTATCCTGGAAATGCTCGGCAACTCATATACTGTACACTCAAACACGAGAGTCACCTTAACGTTGCTTCCAAGTACACATGAATTGTCCAATTTATGCTCTAAGCATTCTCAATTTTTCATATTTCAAATGCAGTAATGCAATTCATGTTTGCATGCTATGGCGCTGCCTTTTTCGTTTGAGTGTATATGAGTTGGTGACTTTAGGTAAGCATCTGTTCACACTATGTTTGGATGTGACTCTCAGTTTTTTGACATTTCTATTCACTAGCCTTCAGACTGAGCACTCCACCTCTTAGACTCAGGCGCTTTTAATCACAGCAGGACGACTACCCCTCCACAGAGATATAGATTTCAGCCTAAGAGAGGATTCACATTAGGTTCCCTTACAGATGGAGACTTTATTCTAACAGAGGATAGGCATTGTTAGGTCCTGGAAATGAGAGTCACCTTAACCTGGCTTCCAAGTACACATGAATTGGCCAATTTATGTGCTAAGCATTCTCAATTTTTCATATTTCTAATGCAGTAATGCAATTCTATTGTCATATTTCATGCTTGCATGTTATGGCGCTACAGAGTGCTGCCTTTTTTGTTTGAGTGACAATGAAAAACACTGTATAGATAGTCCACCTTGGAGTAGCATATTATGCATGAAGGCATATTGACCAAAACAGATCTGACATTATCGTGTTCTTCTGCATCGATCTCTCACAGCATGCTGACGCTTCTCAATCAAGCTCTGGCCCCTTTTGTACTAAATGCAGACAACTTAGAGCTCATTAGCAAGACAATGTTTAGCAGAAATGCTATGGATACATTAGATATCTGTCAGACGCACGATTACCTTGCTGACAGATCCTCCATATATTTGGTTATCCTACTACCAAAAGCCCATCTGACTTTTTTCAGGAATCTGGGCTCAGAACAGACATTTAACAAAAACCTCAGCAAAACCCCCACCTTTCAGATTCCTTTTTATTTCACCCAGCCTAATCAACTGAGTGAGATATACAGTCCTTCACCAATTGCCTGTTTACAAAGGCTATAATTTTCCTTTAAGATTCTAATATGGTATTTGCCAAGCGGATATTCACCTTGATAGAAGTTAAATAATGAAACTAGAAATAAATTGCAAGTGAGAATCTCATTAATAAAGTCTTTGATCTCTTATTAAGAACCTACCTGAAAGTTAAACTTTCCCTGAACAGATGCTTCCAAATCAAATGGCAGATTACACCTTCACAAAAGACACAGCAAAGGCACTGCAAATGTATTTAACTGCCTTACATCGAATTATGCAAGATGCATTACATATTGCCTGCATATTACCCACAGATAGCTTCTGTCTGAATGATTACAGTGTAATGAGGAGGAAGAGAAAAATATTAGGGTTTACTCAGAATTGTCTGTTAATTGGCCCCATCTGCAAAATGGCAGTACAGAGCAATTAAAAGGGCTATTACTGTGTGTATATTGGATTTTGGTGTGAGAGGTCCAGTGTTTTTCAATTCAGTAGATGTTTCTATTGAAGTAAATTTAATTCTCATTAATCTAAAAGCCTGTTTAATAAAGTAGAATGCAGACTAGTCTCACAAAGTCCCAAGCTTGATTTATTTACTTTTTATTTACCTATATATTTTACATTCTCTAAAATATATTTTTATAGTGTCCTCAAAATGTATTACATTTTACTTTTTAGAAATTGTAAGATTTTATAAAGAAAATGAGAAGTAGGAAAGAACATGATTATGCAATGTCGTATGGTCACATATTTTGTCCTGCATGAAATATTTTAAGGATTTTTTTAAAGAATTTCTAGAAAGTGATATCTTAACTACTTCAGAAATACAGGCAGTGTCAACTTAAAAATAGCACTTTCTTCTATATATTTATTTTTATTAAGATTGTATACATGTGTATGTAATGTAATGTGTGTATACAGTTTGGAAAATAATTATTTGATACAGTTGCATTTTGCAAGTTTTATCACATTCAAAGAATAGAGAGTAGTGTTGAGCGATACGACACCGCAAGTATCGGGTATCGGC
>VIAB01059822.1:0-10113 GCA_009801035.1 Oophaga pumilio | reverse complement strand
ATGGTGTCACTTGCGGTGGGTTTCTACTGTTTAGGCACATCAAGTGCTCCATAAACACAACATGACGCCCGCAGAACATTTCATCAAAGTCTGCATTACAAAACGGCGCTTCATCCCTTCCAAGCTCTGCCATGCGCCCAAACAGTGGTTTCCCCCCCACGTATGGGGTATCAGCGTACTCAGGAAAAATTGCACAACTTTTGTGGCCCAAGTTTCAAAGTGCTCACCACATATCTAGGTAAGTTCCTTAAGGGGTCTAGTTTCCAAAATGGGGTCACTTTTGGGGGGTTTCCACTGTTTAGGCACATCAGGTGCTCTCCAAACGTGAAATGGCATCCAGCCAATTCTGCATTGAAAAAGTTAAACAGCACTCCTTCCTTTGCGACCTCTGCCGTGCGCCCAAAAAGTGGTTTACCCCCACACATGGGGTATCAGTGTTTTCAGGAGAAATTGCACAGCAAATTTTATGGTTCATTTTGTCTTTTAACACTTGTGAAAATAAAAAAATTGGTTCTAAAGTAAATTTTTTGTGAAAAAAGTTAAATGTTAAATTTTTTTCTTCCACATTGCTTCAGTTCCTGTGAAGCATGTAAAGGGTTAATAAACTTCTTGAATGTGGTTTTGAGCACCTTGAGGGATTCAGTTTTTTGAATGGTGTCACTTTTGGGTATTTTCTATCATATAGACCCCTCAAAGTGACTTCAAATGTGATGTGGTCCCTAAAAATAAAATGGTGTTGTAAAAATGAGAAATTGCTGGTCAACCTTTAACCCTTATAACTTCGTAACAAAAAAAAATGTTTTTCCAAAATTGTGCTGATGTAAAGTAGACATGTGGGAAATGTTATTTATTAAGAAATTTGTGTGACATATCTCTCTGATTTAAGAGCATAAAAATTGCTAAATTTTCAAAATTTTCGCCATATTTCCGTTTTTTTCATAAATAAACGCAAGTTATATAAAAAAAAAATGTACAATTAACGTGAAGTACAATATGTCATGAAAAAACAGTCTCAGAATCAGCTGGATTCGTTACAGCGTTCCAGAGTTATAACCTCATAAAGTGACAGTGGTCAGAATTGTAAAAATTGGCCTTGTCATTAAGCTGCAAATTGGCTCTGTCACTAAGGGGTTAAGACAATTCATCTAAGGGGCATGCAATTTTTAGTTTCCTATTTCTATACATATTCCAGAACTGACTGAAATAAATGTTTTTAACCAACACTTATAGCAGCTCAGAACATGATGAAAATCGTGGTAATTTAATGTAATGTTTTTCTATTTTAGCAAATCACAAGCTTTGCTATGGTATTTACTATTTACTCCAAAAGAATAAGTGATTTTGGACCCTTACTCAACTAATGAGACCGTCAAATCTATTTCTATCCGGAGTGCAGTGGATATTGGTCATGCCTCATGAAAATTGGGATATGATGAGCATCAGTGATGTCCTTGGCTTGTAGTAAATATACTCATAGGCTGCATTTTTGTGATTACTGGCTGCAACACTAACAAGGAGCTTGCATTTTAACAAGTGAACAGCTGCTTTTTAAAGGAGCCACTACCTCAGGTCAGCAGTTTATAGAAGTAAAACTTGTAAAAAGAAGAGCTGCAACTATTATCCACAAAATCTCTGTGTAAATGTTTCTAAAGATTCTAAGAACTGGATATATGAAGACAACATATTTGAGAAAGGGTAGATTTTAGATTTAATGTCCCTTTAACATAAGTGGTTAGCAATAACATTACCCTTCACTGGTTAATATGTTCATACATTTTTCTGAATATTTCCATACACTACTGTATAATGAAATACGTATATGGCAATTTGCAAGCATCTTGATTCTGAATAAGTAACTGTCTGTGACTACCCATGAGTTTTATTCTTCACTTAGAATTGTATTTCTAGAACTTTGGCTGCTATGATTTAGTGTTTGCAGTGTTTTCCCACAAATAAGAATGGAAGTTAGTGCAATGAATCATACAACCCAAGACTGCAAAATCATCTGACACCAGAGACACAGAAAAAAATGAAAATTTCCTAGTCCAGTGATGAGAAAAAAATAGGCAACTTCTCTAAAGTGCTCATAATGTCAGTTTTGTCTACTTTGTAACATCCTAAAAGAAAAAAATACCCACTCGTAGATTAAAGTGAAGAACGTTCTATACAAATACTCACTTTCCAACATCATCAATAAAAAGTTTCAAACCAAATGTCTAACTTATTTTGCCACAGCAAAAAATGCAATAAAACTGCTCTCAGATGTGTTGTATACCAGCAGCCAGCTGATCTCAGGAGTCATGCTTTATCTACTTCTTGCTGCTAAAGATGGAAGATTTCATAGGATGAGACTCAACTATGGAGACTGTTAATGTGGATAATGATCATCCATAAAGAAACAAAGTAATGTATGGAATTTACAGTGTGTCACATAAATGTATCTTATCAATACTGAGACCTTTGCTTTGCTTTGAAAAATATTATTTTTAAAGTCAATCTGTTATGTGATTTTTTAGCAGGATAATAATAGTATCCTGAAATAGGGCTTAGGCAGTACTTTCAGAATCGGTAATATCTATTGCTGTAGGTTTTCTTCCTTTAAGTACCGGAGAATTCACAGCCTTGCAATGGCTAGTCAAGTATACATAAATCCAAAATGAATATGCACTGCTCCCCACACCAATAATACCTCTTATCCCTCTGCGCTGACATCGGTGAGAGTGTGGCACCCCAGGAGTCCAGTTGCCACAGTGGCATTACTTCCTTCACAGGGGGTGATGCCATGCCTGGAAACAAAGAGGAAACCCCTTGCCAGGTAACACACAGCATGCAACACTTTTCCTACTCCAGAGCAGAAGGGGGAGCTCTAACACCTGATTTCAGGGGAGCTTCCTTGAAACATTCTGGCTTCGGGAGGAGTTAGGGGAGTCTGTCTGTAGACAGGGACGAGAGAGGGCATGTGGAGAGAAGCTCGTGGGAAAGGAGCTGTATGCTACAGCTCACCCAGAGCAGAGCTCTGATAAAAGAGGATGCCAGAGTCTGGACCAGTTGGGGACTCCAAGCCCGACAGCCGCATCTGTTCACACTGACACCTGCCAGCACAGTAGTAACACAAGAGCCAGGGTTGACAGTGAGAAGAGACGGGACCCTTGATAGGCTCACTCTGCCTGCTATACAGGTTGGTAAAATAACACAGAGAAAAGGGCTGCAGCTTAGCAATAAGCATAAGAGGCCAGGAACAGAGCGCAGCAGGAAGGCCTCTAAATCCTCCTGGCAAGCTGGAACCAAATTGTTTCCAGGCAATTGGATCTCCAGCACCATCTGTAGCCAGTGCTCTGGACACTTTACCTGCAGAACTGTGAGTAAAAGCTTTGGAAACTGCACCTGACTGTGTCCTTTCAAGTTCTTCCTACAACACCCACTCAGCACTGCTACATCCCTTGCCAAATACTACATCATTACTATCTTGAACATACATCTGCCCTGGGACTTAGTTCCACCTGTGGGGAGCTATACCAACTCTGCTGCCTCACCACCAGTCCCATAGGAACTGCATTACAGCGGTGGTCCCCTCTGACCACAAATCACAGGTGGCGTCACAAACATTTCCCCTTTAAAAATCTCCTTTTTCCTTTAATTTAATTTACACCATTTTTGCATGAATGCCCGGGGCCACGGACCGGGTCACGGCTACTGCGACATCCCCTTTAAGGAGTGAAAGGCCCGGTACCGAGTACCCCGTGGGTGCTCTAACTGTAAATGACAGGATAGGAATACCCTGCATGACAGATCTAGGAGGGCATGCGCAAGATTTTAACTATCACTGATCATAAAGGAGGCAGCAAAACAACAACATGGTGGAAGACTACCTGTCTACATAGATAGCTCTTTTTTTAATAATAATCTTTATTTTTATATAGTGCTAACATATTTCCACAGCACTTTACAGTTTGCACACATTATTGTTGCTGTCCCCGATGGGGCTCACAATCTAGATTCCCTTTCAGTATGTTTTTGGAGTGTGGGAGGAAACCGATGCAAACACGGGGAGAACATACAAACTTCTTGCAGATGTTGTCCTTTGTGGGATTTGAACCCAGGACTCCAGCGCTGCAGTGCTATCCACTGAGCCACCGTGCGGCCCACATATAAACTCTGGGTCAAATTGAAAACATGGCTTGAGCTTGACCTTTATGCTTTGAAAGTGATGTCATGCCCTGCAGCAAGTGTACTGCTGGAACATGCATTTAGCACAGAAGGGAGGTCATCACAGACAGGCACAACCACCTGTACACATCTAATGTGGGTAACCTAACGTTCCTTAAAATGTACTAGGCATGGATCGATCCCACACAACTTGTCTATACTGTTGGATGACTAGACTAACTGCCAGACCCAGCCAGTCTTCAAATCTATTTGTGATTCATTTCATTTAGGGGCCTCCTCCACAAATAAAAACACAAAAACTGTGTTGGCAAAGAGTCGCCCGCCAGGGCCGCTGGGTACTCAGTAGCGGGCCTGTTGACTTCTATGGGGGATGTCATGGCGGCGACGACCCGGTCCATGGCCATAGGCACTCATCAAAAAGGGAATATATTTACAGAAGATTAAGTTTATGAAGTGGTTTGTGATGCCACCTGTAGTATCTGGTCAGGGTGACCAGCGCTGCGGTAAAGATCCTCTGGGACAGATGGTATTTGGCACCTGTGTTGGTAAACCTCCTACAGGTGAGGCTGTGTTATCCCAGGGCAGGTAGATGTTGTAATTGAGAATAATGCTAGGGGATGCAGCAGAGAAAAATGTGTGCCGCTGGAAGTAATCTAGGAGACAGTCCGTATGCAGTTTCAGGGTTTTTACTCATAGTCTGTCTGCAGTACTGGTGCTCGCTTGGCACTATCTCCTCCGGGCGAGGGGTCAAGCAACCCCAAGGTAGATCAGGTTGCACTTTCCCAGGACTCCCTTTTAGTGTGTTCCTCTCCTGGCCATCTCTCTCTCTGTGCTATTCCACTCCTCTCTTCCTAGCACCTCACCACGCAGTCTTTCAGTCCAGAAGCTGCGGACCCTGTCGGGTAACAGATTAATTCCTTGGCCCTATGTAGCTTCTTTCCTGGAGATGGTGCTGGTGGTTGGTAGCAATGACCCATAAAGTGATCACCGCCGTTGGCTTGCTAGCGGGGCCTGAAGGTTTTCCACTAGTATAGGGGACGATTCCCTTGTGGCTTGGTCCTTCCGATCCCGGAGAGGGCCACGGATGGAATGTTCACTGTCCGTGCCCAAGGACCCCTTCGCTTACTTCTCCAGAAGCTCCTCAGTCTCTTGCTCTCAACTTAGGGGACGAGCTCCTATCAGCTCGAGCTCTCCTCACAATCTCCTCACACAAAGTGCCGCTGCTCCTTGCTTAACTTCTCTCCTCCTATTCAGCTACTGCTAACTCCACCCATCCATACACCCCTTGCTAACCAGCCTGGGATGAGACCATCCTCCCGTAGGATACGTCCATATGCCCAGCTGATATGATGTGTGTTGGATGCAGGTCTTGGAGTCCTAGGGGTGCTCCCTTCTTACCTGGGAGTGGGGTGTCACATCTCTGGATGAGGTGCAACACCTCTGTGGCGACTGAACCCTCAGGGGTGCCACATTCCCCCCCATTAAACACAGCACAAACGCGGGCTGAAACAGAGTAAACAGGTGTTAAGAAACTTGCAAATTTTTAAGAATGCATTCTAACAGGTAGAAATATAATTTGAAACTCAACTTCCCTTTATGGGAGGCACTTTTCGCTTAAACGTTGCATAAATAACATTAACTGGCATTTATTTACACTCAACATTAATAAAACTCCTTTTTAATTTATACCAGGTAAAGTGCAATAAACTTTCACATTCAAGTTCACTATAACTTCTTGGAAGGAAAGCCCCAGACGGGGTAAGTTCAAGTGTTCGTACACTTGTGGAGGACCCGCTCCAAACCTCCAACTTTGGTCTTGGGTGGGCTACAAGACATAACTGGTCTCTTTCCACAGACTTCATCTTCGGCCACACCTAACGGGTTTTCGTCTTCTGAGGTAGTGATACAGACAGTGCACTGTGAAAGCTTCATGTAAAACCAAGATAGAGCACCTTAATAGGTGCAGAACTATTTACAGGTTAATTCGGGCCAGCATAGTCCGTGACCTCACAGTTCATCCACAGCAACAAACAAATGAACTAGAACAGACCCATCTGGGTATCTCAAAGCAGGGAGACGTTAAAACTATATACAGTCAAATTAACCTAGTCAGGGTTCTACTTTTCTGGAGTGACACTGGGTGTCACTTGGGACCCTTCAGGCAGGTCCAGCACTCCTATGACTCCTGGGACCACTCTAACTTGATGCCCCCTGGTGGATTTTACCAACAAGTCATGTCCCATTATCTGGGTTTGGGTGGCCGCATCCCTCATTCTCGGCACTCTCTGTATTGCCACGTCTCAAAAAAGTCTTACATTAGGAGGCCTGACTAGTGGGGAGGTGGGGGTTGTAACTGGGGCCTGAACAGGTCGGGCCTTCTTTGGGGAGGTGCCGCCAGCAGTCCCCTGCTCAGCGGCGGCGGGGCTATATCTCCGCACATTCAGGGCATACCAGCCCTTTAGGCCCAAATGCCGGGTATAGGTGACCAAGTCCCCAGGGTAGAGGTCCCGGCCTGGGTGCCCCTCCTGCAGGTAAGACTCCACATCCCGCCTGTTGACAAACACCTCCGCGCATAAACCGGGTTCCTTGATGAAACCCCATCCTCCCTTTAAGCGGAACTCCTTAACAGCAGCCTGCCGCTGTGGCCCCCGGTCAATACCTTTCTCCTGGCGGGTCCGTTGTTTGTCCACCAGGTCCCGTTCCATCTGCTCCTGACGCTGGAGCTGGGCCTCCCAGTCCCGGCGCTTCCATTTCTTGGCAAGCTTGTGCTCGAACTCCTTCTCGCTAAGTACCTCGATCTTCCCTTCACTGCCTGGATGGTCCTGGAACCCGATCAGTTCTGATCCCTTGTGGGGCCACCGGTATACCACGCGCTCCGCGTGGACTGGTGCGTCTGCCGGGATTGGTTGTAGAACCGGCCCGAACCAGTCCTCCAGTCCACAGGGCCTGTCCCAATCCAGGGACGCTCGTGGCCTGCCGGGTTCTCGGGCTGGTGGCGTGGGTAGCGGTCCCACCAGCGACTCTTCATCAGCGGGGCCTGGGTCTTCAGCCTCACTGGCTGTTCCGGGGTCAGATTCTCCCTCCGCTCCGGGTGCCGGCGTGATGGGACGCCTCAGCGGGCGCTGCGGCTCAAGCGGCTGGTCTCGGCCTAGCGTGAGCGCTTTCCAGCTTCGCTCCATCTGCTCGGCCTCCTTCCGTTGCCGGGTCAGCTCCACGGGCTCAGCTCCCTTCAGCTCTGGCCCCAGGATGGCCGGTAATTCTTCCTCCATTCTGGGGAAGGAACTCTCCTCAGCTCCTCCGCTCTCCAGATTGCCACCGGTCGCCATCTTATTCAGGAACGTTTTGGTTCCTTCATGGAGGAATTCCTGCTGTTTCTTCAGGGGGCGGGGTTTCCTTTTCCTCTCTTTCCCGCCATTGAGGATCAGGAGGCGGATTTCGTTCGCTGACGGGCATGTCCTGATGTTGCAGTAACATTTGGAGTGGGTGGTCATAACTTTTGCGCCACAGGGTGAGCTCACGCCCACGAAAATACGCCCTTCTTCCTCTCCAGCGCCTCGTGGCGCAAATATGGTGGTGATGTTTCACAAGTTGCAATAAAGTCTCTTGCACAACGAACAGTTCAGCATAGGCACACAGGACCCGGTGACATTGGGCCTCGAGATCCTGTTCGTGACGCCAAAAATGAGTCGCCCGCCAGGGCCGCGGGGTACTCAGGACCGGGCCTGTTGACTTCTATGGGGGATGTCACGGCGGCGGCGACCCGGTCCGTGGCCCTGGGCACTCAACAAAAAGGGAATATATTTACAGGGGATTAAGTTTATGAAGTGGTTTGTGACGCCACCTGTATTATCTGGTCAGGGTAACCAGCACTGCGGTAAAGATCCTCTGGGACAGATGGTATTTGGCAGCTGTGCTGGTAAACCTCCTACAGGCGAGGCTGTGTTATCCCAGGGCAGGTAGATGTTGTAATTGAGAATAATGCTAGTGGATGCAGCAGAGAGAAATGTGCGCTGCTGGAAGAAATCTAGGAGACAGTCCATATGCAGTTTCAGGGTTTTTACTCACAGTCTGTCTGCAGTACAGGTGCCCGCTTGGCACTATGTCCTCCGGGCGAGGGGTCCAGCAACCCCCAGGTAGTTCAGGTCGCATTTTCCCAGTACTCCCTTTTAGTGTGTTCCTCTCCTGGCCATCTCTCTCTCTGTGCTATTCCACTCCTCTCTTCCTAGCACCTCACCACGCAGTCTTTCACTCCAGAAACTGCGGACCCTGTCGGGTAACAGAATAATTCTGTGCGTCCTTGGCCCTATGTAGCTTCTTTCCTGGAGATGGTGCTGGTGGTTGGTAGCAATAACTCATAAAGTGATCACCGGCGTCGGCTTCCTAGCGGGGCCTGAAGGTTTCCCACTAGTCTAGGGGCCGATTCACTTGTGGCCTGGTCCTTCTGATCCTGGAGAGGGCCATGGATGGAATGTTCACTGTCCGTGCCCAAGGACCCCTTCGCTTACTTCTCCAGAAGCTCCTCAGTTTCTTGCTCTCAACTTAGGGGACGAGCTCCTATCAGCTCGAGCTCTCCTCACAATCTCCTCACACGAAGTGCTGCTGCTCCTTGCTTAACTTCTCTCCTATTCAGTTACTGCTAACTCCACCCATCCATACACCCCTTGCTAACCCGCCTGGGATGAGACCATCCTCCCGTAGGGTATGTCCATATGCCCAGCTGATATGATGTGTGTTGGATGCAGGTGTTGGAGTCCTAGGGGTGCTCCCTTCTTACCTGGGAGTGGGGTGTCACACCTCTGGATGAGGTGCAACACCTCTGTGGCGACTGAACCCTCAGGGGCGCCACAGCTAACTCCTCCTCTACTTGGACCTGTTTCTCCTGGTTCAAGATTCTTGTTTTTTATTTCTACTCTGCTTAGCGTAGGGACAGGATGCAGTTGTAGTGATGGACATTATTAGGGGTTGTGAGTGCACAGCTTTACAAAAACACTCTACAGTATATGTACTCTGCACATGTCTATGTTATAGTACCATGCGTACCCAAAACTTTTTAGAATATTTAACTGAGTCAGTGGGAGTGATGTGTGTGTAAAAAAAAAATCTACGGTCATGTGACACTTCAAACTTATTGAGAATTTCACAAGAAAAACAATGGTGTGCTTGGTTTTAACTTAACTTTATTCTTTCATGAGTTATTTACAAGTTTATGACCAATTATAAAATGTGTTCAAAGTGCTGCCCATTGTGTTGGATTGTCAATGCAACCCTCTTCTCCCACTCTTGACACACTGATAGCAACACTGCAGAAGAAATGCTAGCACAGGCTTCCAGTATCCATTGTTTCAGATGCTACAAATCTCGTATCATGACAGCATAAACAATTACCTTCAGATAACCCCAAATATAAAAGTCTAATGGGTCAGATCGGGAGACCTTGGTGGCCATTCAACTGGCCCACGATGTCCAATCCACTTTCCAGGAAACTGAAGATGGCACGTTCCCTGAGTTTTTCCAGCAAGATGGTGAACCACCACATTATGAGTGTCAGGTGCGAGCATTCCTACATGAACAATTTCCTGGAAAGTGGATTGGTCGTCGTGGGCCAGATTCTGACCCTTTGCTTATGACCTGACTTTGCTTGTGCCTGCTCCCTGCAAATGTTTTGTCTCTCTGGCTTTCCTGACCTCGGCTCGTGTGTTGGACTTAGTCTCTGACTTCCCTTTGTCGCACTGCGCCATTTCCTGGACTTGACCTCGGATTGTTTGATCTCCCTTTACTTACAGTAAGTAGTATACATATTTACTGCCGTGACTCGCGTCACACTCTGTGTGTATTCTTGAAACCATTTCTGTGAGAGTAGTTTGCCAAAACTCGCTGTGTACTCTGCCACCCTGCCAGTGGAGGTACTGTGGGCCATTGTCTGGGTGTGAAATTTGTTATCAGCTT
>VIAB01059820.1:0-10115 GCA_009801035.1 Oophaga pumilio | reverse complement strand
TTTAAGAATACAATTTTTATTTCAAAGAAATTAAAAAATATATACACACAAATAATGTGGTTCAAAGTTTGATCAGAGGTGATAAAAGTGGTGTCAATAGTGCTACTTATTGTATTGCTTCTAGTAATTATTTGTATAAACTTATGTATTGTTATGCTAGTGCAGCAAATCACTCGGGATAATAGGTAAAGCTAAAGGCTGCAGTTGACGCAGCCAGTTCCTGTACAGACTAGAGTTGGTGCCTGCGTCAGCTCAGATAACCCTATCCACAGTCTAGAAGATGGCAACTCAGATCTATGCTTCCTGAAAGGCTGTCTAGCTTTTCATGTTCCTCCTAAAGAACCGGACGACAGACCAAACTGTAAATTACCTACAAAAGGGAAAGTGTGCTGAAAAAAATAAAGATCCCATAGTGAGTCAAATAAACCACTAAATACAAAATAAAGTATAAAGTACATACAGTTAGATAATATGCCAACTACTTCTTAAAAAGAAACAGAAGATAGGTGCAGAGAAAAGAAACGTAAATAGCAAAAAGATAAACCCTAGTTGTAATTTAATTGACTGGCTTAAACTACAGCAAAATGGCAGAACATCCAAATAAGACTATCACCAGTAGGAAATGCCAGCAGGGGGAAAGAATATAAAGCTGCACCCAAAAGGTGATAGGGCAGACTAATGAAAACATCTGTGTAATGCTAAACAGACTGCAGCTAGGATAACAGAACCTAAACAACTGTAGAATAGGTGTGTCTGCTGTGGCTAGGTGGACAGAGAAACCAACCACAAGGATTTAAACCCAGAAGCATGACATGTATTTAGATTATTTATCACAAAAGAGTATTTATTATATGTCAAAGAAAAGAACAACTGGCATTTGAATAAGGAATTGTAGCACACCAACCGAAGAATACTAGTGAACTGAAAGTCAAGAATGAGCTAAGATTCCATGAAAAAAATGCTGTCAGAAGCTGGAGTCTGGCTATGTATCTTGTGGACATCAGGCCATAACAGTCAAAGGTGCTCTACTAAGTGCTAAAGATATTTGTCTTGAAGGGGTTGAAAAATGCTAAGACCGATGCAATTAAAAGTGGCATCTTGTGATAAATTTGGGAAAACCACCTGATATATTATTCTATTTAATGGTAATAAGTCTTTTTGCTCAAACTAGCAGTATCCATCAAGTCTTTTATGTCAGAAAACTGACATAAAAAGCTTTGATAAGTCACTACATTTTTGCTTAAATGTTAGATTGCACAGCTGAGGTAAACTGGATGGTGCTGGGTGGGAGGGGGCATGGTGGGAGGGGGCATGATGGGGTGTGGCAACCCCCAACTTGTCAAATTCTTGATGAACAGCAGTGTTCCTTACACCACATGTGTGCCACTTTTGTATTTTACAACCACTCCTGGTTTTGGCTTACAAGCACTGATGTAAAATACTGAAAGTGTAAATGTGGCCTATATGAAATAACTCTGCCTTAGGAACATACTCGTACTTTTTCCTCATACTTTTACTGACTCTAGACATGTGGTCTTGTGGAGATCCCTATACATAATAACAGACATTTGGTTGAGAGTTCAGGACTGACAAATGTCAGTGACTGTGTTTATTGCCAATCTACAGTATTCTTTTAAAGATATGCTTACTTACTAACAAAATCCTCAAACAATATGAACGGTTTTTTACTGATTATATGTATAAGAAATGTCAACAGCCAAAGCCCAAAGTACTGGAGAATAATAGTAAAAAACTTTCATTTATTTAATTCTGCCATACAAACATGGAACGGTTGAGCCACGGTTTATGAAGCACATTAGCCTTTTTCTTGTAACTTTCTCTGGCCATTTTTTGAGAAAGGCCCACTACGATGCGTTTTTTTTCTAATGGAATTAAGTAAATTATGTATTTTTATCTTTACTCTTCAATTCCTTAGATTTCTACTGTTATGACTAGTAGGAAGTCACATCAAGGTTTAAATGGAGCGAAGTTGGTTTTGACTTAAGTGGCGTATGGGATGTTTGCTATTCTTATGTATTAGAAATGTTCCATGAAATTAGAAATTTGCATCAACTAATATTAGGCAGAAAATATAATGTACCGTAATAGCTCCTTTTTTATTTCTTTGTTACAATTTACATTTTAGTAGAGCTTGGAAATTAATGTTGTCCCGGCAAAAAATTAACTTACTGGTGGCTTGGAAAATTTAAAATTAACAAACTAAACTACTATCAACTACTGTCAATCACTGTTTAAAGTGGCGGCAGGACCTGTGATTGGTGTCGTGGTCAGGTGTCTTCAGGAGCAAGTCTTCGGTGACACGGGCATGATGCTCTGCTGGAGACACCTGACCACAACAGCCTATCACAGGTGTTGTTTGTTATTTTTCTAATTATTTTTGTTTGTTATTTTATGATTTTTTTATTTTTAATTTTGCCAAGACAACCACTTTAGCATAGAATTAACAGAATAAAGAAAGTGTTACATTTTATGTGATTATTGTTCATGTTTTTTATAGTTTCTGCTTTGCACTTTCTTGTGCCCTGATGGCTCTTGCTGGGTATGATCCTTTAGGTAAGTAGACACATTATTTAATATTAATTAATGCACAAAACGGCACCTCTGCTTTTCTAAAGTTGCCCACACACAATCAAGTGTTTGGCTTGATGGTGCTGTGTATGGGGGAATATTGAAACATCATAATTGAAAATGAGTGCTTTGTAATGTCAATAGGAGAAAAGTTCAGAATTTATAATATTTTAACCTGCACTGAAAAAAATGAATGCAACTGGTTGATATGTTCGAATTGGAAGGAAAATGCTATTGTACTAACCACAGCAGAACTGCTGCAGCCTGTGATTGGTTGCCTTGGTCAGGTGACTTCAACAGCGCATCATCAGTGACATTAGCGATGACAACAAGCTGATGAAGTCCTCTGATCAAGGCAGCCAATCACAGTAGTTCTGCTACTGGTGGAACAGCGATGTCTTCCTTCTGGTCTAAACACAGACTTGATTCATGTAAATTTTATTTTTTATTATACTAAGCCACTGGTAAAATTTTAATTTTACCCGGACAATCCCTTTAACTTAACGTACCATAAAATACCTTTCATTATAGCAGGGATGGTCAATTAAATTTTCCAAGCACAAACATGAAAGACTGTGACTGTTGTGGAGGGCAAAACCAATACATTCAAATTCTGTTCAATATTGTAATTAACATATTATTATTTTATATTACTATTAATTTTATTGCTTATTTTTGCACAGATAAAAACCATAATTTACTAATTTTTACAAAGTTTACTAAAAGGTACACTGCTCCTGTAATTTAGCCCTTGTAACCTTCTCAACACCTTCTCTCACAACAATATGTTGCCCTCACAGCCCCCGCACAAAGTACGACGCCCCTATTATCCGCAACACAGTACAATGGTCCCACAGCGTTCAAACACAGAATAATGGTTCCACAAAAACCCACACAATATACTTAATACCTTAGCCTCCAATATACAGTATATACAGCACCTTAAAAAGCTTGATACCAGACACAGTATGATGGCCCTCACCAATGAATGCCACACAGGTTTCCCACACAGTATGATTCCTGAAACACCACCCCACACAATATGCTGGCTTCCACAGTTAGTCAGATGCCCCCACAGCATCTATAGTCACACCACCAAAGAGTATGATTCCCCACAGCCCTCAAACACAGAATGATGACCCCCCACAATATGATCTCCCACAGCCCCCAATACAGAATGAGAACACCCACTGTATGATCCCAACAGCACCCCAATGCAAAATGAGGACCCCACCATATAATCCCCATAACCCCCCAACATAAAATGATGACCCCATAGTATAATTCCCCATAGCTCCCAACACAGAGTAAGCACTCGCACAGCCTCCAACACAGAAGGAAGACCTTCACAGAATGAGAACCCCCACAGTATGATCATCCACAGTCCCCAACACAGAATGAGAAAATCCACAATATGATCATCCACAGGCCCTAACACAGAATAAGGACCACCACAGTATGATCCCCATAAGCCCTAATAATATAATGAGGACCCCCACAATATGATCCCGCATAGCCTCCGAGAAATAATCAAGCACCCCATTATGATCCGCCAACAACCCCATAAATCATTAAATGTCCCCCACAGTCCCTAAACACATAATTATGGCCAACATATCTGCCCTTCAAGTGAATGCCAAAAAAAACCCGAACACAAAATACTCACCTTGCTCCTGTTCCCCAGGTGCGCTGCTTTGCTCTGGTCTTTAGGCTCCACAGCAGGTGCGATCTAATGACTTCATTGTGCTTGCTGTGGTAACACACGCAGTGATGCAGGCATAATGGTGGAAGAGGGGATGGGTCCAATGGCTCCCTCCTCCACCATTATATTCACCGGTATCTGCAACCCCAGGGTGCAGACAGTGGTGAAATTGAGATGTGGGATGGAGGTGGGGAGGGTGGATGCAGCATGCAACCTTTGAGCCACTGCTTCCAGATGTTTTGTTGTCCTCTTCTGAACAGGAATAGACAAAGGGTCAGATGTGGCCCGAGGACCGTAGTTTGTCCAGGTCTGAACTATAGAATATGAAAGACTGTTGGCTGCAGATTAATCTCTGTACTGTCCAACCGTTCAACAGTGAATATATTTTCAGGAATTCAGGAACAAAGATGATACAGCTTACAACTGGTATTTCTTATAGTTTAGGATCTCTGCATCTTGTCTGTCAGCTTGAAAGTGAAAGTGAAATGTCTTCCAGCTACACACACAGTGAGGAGGAACTTCCTGGTTCTTTTTGTTTTCTAACAGTGCTTTAGTCACAATATAACACTATTGCTAGAGATAGAAACTGGTGCACTATTAAACAGTAGTAAATACTAGTTGTTGCAATTTATACAATAATAAGAATTATTCCACCATGAGCATAATCTACTTTAAAAAATCCACAAACTGTACATTAATGTCATTCAACAATTCACTTACAATTTGTCAGATTGCCAAATGCATATCACTGTTACACAACCAATTTGTAAATGGGTTATTCAGGACTTTTATTTTCCTATGGAGCTAAGAACTTACCGACAGGTAGTTGTTAACTTACTGCCTGTTCTGCCCTATAACGATCTCAGACTGCTCCTGCTGGTGATTCTCCTGTTTCTTGTGACGTCATGTTGACAGTGCAACTCCTTCTTTTCTGCTCTGCTCTGTCGAAACTTCAGGAGAATCACCAACTGAGACGGGATAGATCGTTCCTGGTCAGCACAGGCAGATAGTTAGAAACTTACTGTCAATAAGATCTTAGCCCTATAGGAAAAAAAAAACCAAAATATTCTATCTCTTAAGGAACATTATTTGTAATTAATTTTCCTTTTCTATGCAAATATCTGTTTACTTATACATGATCTGATTGTATATGTTTTCACAGTTTTAGCACCAGTCATATTCCTTGCTTTGTCTCTAAATGGGTTTGGAGGTATCTGCTTGACCTTCACATCTCTAACGGTAAGTATTCCGTTATACATATTTTATACATAACTTCGGTCATTTCATGTCTGACAGGTTTCCACATGTTAATGCATGCCACAAATACTTTTTTCTGTAAATTTGTCTTATGGAGAACATACAAACCTAGTGTTCTGGCTCCTAGAATTTCTCATTTTAAATGTGTATAATTATTATTGTTTTGCATATTATAACATTTTAGACACTACCAGATTTAGATGTCCAGAAACGGTAGCCACAACTGTTATCCAGTGACACAGGTGAACCATACACAAGCCATTTATTGTCAAACTACTGTTTTCTCTTTTTAAATCATAATGACAACCCAAAGCATCCAAATGACCCTGATAAAAAGTTTACATACCCCATTTCTTAATACCATGTATTAAGGAATGAGGTATGTGTATTTTCAGCTTATTCAAAAGTATAGTTACTAATTAAACCCTTTAACTCCTTGTATCCAAAGCCAATTTTCGATTTTAGGCTTTCATTTTTACCTTCTCTTCTTCCAAGAGCCATAACTTTCTTATTTTGTGTCAAAATAGCCATTTGATGGCTTGTTTTTTGAAGAACGAGTTGTAGTTCTGAACTGTACATTCCCTTTCACGAAACAGACAAAAAATTACAAGTGGAATGAAATTGTGAAAATTGTGCAAAATTGTAATTCTGTCCTTGTGTAACGTGGGCCAGGGTGGTAGTCATGGCGAGGGGCTGTTGTTGTTTAAGCACACCCTGAGGCTCCGCTACGTAATTAAGAGAATGTCCAATTTGTGGTGTGCTGTGTGTGTTAAGTGATTCACCCACCTGTGGGCCAGGAACCTCTTCAGTATACAAAGCTCCAGTCCTTTTCAAACACACACAAATGTAATCAGACTCCTTGTTTTTTTCCAATGAATCTTTACTGAACTCGGGCTTCTTCATGACAGTTACAGTCCATCCATTTTTACAATATACGAGAACGCCATCTCCTGGGCTTTCCCTAGTCTGTTCCTTCAACTTATCTTCCTGCACCATGGTTTCCAGACCCGCAGATTCCCGAATAGTCCAACTAGCTGATACTGAGTGCTCCCCGTCCACTTTCCCCATCATAGGCGAAAAATCAGGTTGCCTCTGCAAAACCTGTTCGGACTGTAAGTTCCTAATGTCACGGGAGGTAACCCACAGACTAGCCACTGATTCTTCCAGGCTGCCTCACTTCCCACGTGCTCCAAGATCTAACATTTCCAGATCTTCCTCTTTCGGTCCTCTCTCTGTCTCACTTGTCACAACTACTTACTTTCTCCTAGAACAATCCTGTTCCCTCTCAACTAACTCCTCGCAACAACTATTCTATTGGTCTAACTAGTTAACTATTTCTATCTTATCTCACATCTAAATCTCACTATATCTAAATCTTACATCTAGCTCTCTAGTGCCCCCAACTGCTGTATGACCTATATAACCTCATACTGCATGACACCTGTCTGAGTACTAACTATCCCTAGCATAGTATAATATAAAAGCATTAACACAGGGCATATTATAAACATCAATCATATATGCACATTGATCCACACATTAAGATAAAACACAACAAATGTATCCGGTTTCACTAGACAAGCATGCATAGAGCACAGGACCCAAATCAGCCACCTGCACACCCTCTACATACCTCCCTCCTAAAACCATGGTCGTCCCCGACCATGCGGTAGCGGTAACACACAATGGCAATGTAAAACATTAATACAAGATCATATAACACATGCTATTAAAACATATTTAGCTGCAAAAACATCATCATATTTTACATAAAAGTCCACTGTTCCCTTTGACCACATTTGACCTACTCCTGGTCAGGACAGGTACCGGTCCCACTTGGTTGGGACCCCGGAACAAACAGTTCTGTCTCTTTTGAAATCATGGCCCATGTTTGGCCAACAGTTCTTTCCAGCTCACCATCACGTGAGCACAGTATTTGCATACAAAGTTACGGGTCCAGTTGACCCCAGTCCCTCTCCTGACCGGACCCAGATAAACAAACAGTTCTTCATAGGACTCTCTGGTCCAGAGATCAGTCCTTTAACTATCTTGAATGTCCAGTTATACACTAACATTATGGCCCACGTGGCCGGTTCACTTCAGCTCCAACAGTCCAGGAGCATACAGTCCATTTTTCTTCTGACCTGGCTCACTCATCAGGTCCTCCTGCACATATTCCCCCCCCCTCATATTTCCAGACCACGGTCCCTTTAAGACATGTGTGTGCTGCTCAATTTATCTCCTGCAAGTAAAATTCAGGTTAGAAAAGACTTCTTAACTAAACACAGTCTTTACAGCAGCCACACACAGTCCCTTTGCAGTCCCCAGGGCACCGTCTCTTCAAGAGGTCTGAGTCCTACAATCCAGCAGGGGAAGCACAACAGGTGTAACAAAACTTGGAGGGGGAAAACAAAAATGTTCAGTCTTCAAATTGTGGCTCTGCTGCCTGCACAAACTACTGGACGCATGTCCTCATGGACGCAGAACAGTCCCACACTTACATAATTTTCTGTGCAACAAGCACAACTTTCTTATAGGACAAGTTGCAGTCACTGTCCTTAATCAGCACCATCAGCATTCCCAGGGTTCCGTGCCCATGTTCCAGGGATCTGTACTGCTGACATCCTTGCTGGCACCTCATCCTCTGGAGTGCCAGAGCGGGTGATGATGGGCCTCATTGGCTCTGAAGGCCATAAGTGCATCGCCTCCCGTGCCTGGTCCCACTCTAAGTAGGCCCGCATTTCAGCATCGTCTTCCAGTGGCAGCAGGTCCACTGCCACGGCAAAGAAATCTCTGGGCCACTTTTCCTTATAGAAGCCGACCTGGTCCCCCTCCTGCAGGGGGCGCTGGTACCTAACGGAGCTGGTGCTGACTAAAACTTTATCGTAGGTTCGGGCCTCCCTAATAAAGCCATAACCAGCAGCCTGGTTAGTATATACCAGAATGCCATTAGTCTCCCTGCTGGCCATGGTGCCTCCTCCCAGCTGGGCCCAGATTTCCCATTCCCGGTTTTTCTTCACCTCCACCACTTTTGAAATCCAGGCGGCCTGGTTGGAGGACGGAAAGGTCCCCTATTCCTGCAGTGGTTGTTGCGAGGGGTCGAGGGCAGGGAATCATCAGTGGCAGACAGAGGCATGTACAGCAGCCTGGGGTCGGGGGTCACGGGACCATATGTCCTCCTTGCGAATACCCGGACTCCAGTGGTAGGGCACGGGTGGACTGAGGCCGGGGTCACAGGGGCGAACGTCCACACTTTCAAGCCAGGTTCCAGGGCGGGGGTACAGGGCTGAGGGCCGAGAGGTCTGCCGCAACAGACTCGGGGATGCTGGGGATGCACTAACCGGAGGCTCCAAGGCCACGACCTCTTCCTGGTCGGATGGACTCGGCGTCGCTTCCTCCTCTGCAGTCTCCGGGCCCGTAGTCTGTGACACGTAGTGCTCGCTGTCCTCCTCTCCCCAGTCCAGTTTTTTTAGCTCTGCATCCTCCGAGGTGTCTTCCCGCGTGATGGACGAGGCACCGCTACCCTCTTCTGGGTCAGCCGTTGACTTCCGCCCGCCATCTTCATCCTCCCAGACCCAGCACTCCGCCTCCGGCAGCTGCCAGAACGCTTCCCTGTCATCCAGGGGAAACTCGTGGAGGTTGTGGATTCCGCCATATTCAGTGACTCCCCACAGCCGTCCGGGGTGGGACCGGTCCCGAGCCTTCCTCCACTCCCACTCAATGTGGCCAATCCCGCCGCAGGCCCGAACACAGGAGTGTGCCATGTTCTCTGCCGCTATCAGTTCTTCCAATGGTACCTTCCATCCAGACAAGTGGGTTTCTTCTTCCTGGCCCCTCCCAAGCCAGAGCGGTGCCAGCTCCAGCTGCTCCTTCTTCTCACCATCGGACTCCTCCTCTTCTTCAGGAACCCGGTACAGTAGGTATGTCTTCTTCTTTCTTCGCCGCGCCCACCGCAGGCGGGCACCGCTCACAAGGGGATGGGGCCGAGGCACAAGGCACCCTCCCCGCCAGCCAGATTTTTGCGCCACTTTCTTCATATGACACCCACGATGGGCGGAGCTATCGCCAGCCTCCGCGCCATTTTCCGCCATTTTAGCAGTACTCACTGCCGCCATCTTTGCCGTTCTGGGGGATTCTCCTTTTTCCTTCTGCAAAAGTTCTTGATCCTGCCGAATATGCCAAAAATGTAATGACCAGAGGTCTGAAAGTTACCCAGTGAGTCACAAACTGAGACGGAGACAGAAATACCAAAACTCCCTTTACTGGAATAGGAATTGAAATGAAATTCAAGATTATCTGAAACAGCCTGAGATTCCCCAATTATTAACACTCAATCAGCCAGGGCTGAAATCAACTTGCCAATCCCAAAATCTCCAAATTTTGTGTATTACACTGAAGTGACAGAGAAATTTACCTAACCACTAGGTGAAGCAAAGTCTTTTAGTGAACTATCTGAAAAGCAGATGTAAATCTGATGGAGAGGTGTTATGGGAGGCTCTGGGATGGCACACTGACTATAATTTATCAAATACCAACACCATGAATACTGTATACAGCTCTGGCAAAA
>VIAB01059815.1:0-10119 GCA_009801035.1 Oophaga pumilio | reverse complement strand
TCTGACTTCACATATAAGATCTCAGGAGTGGACATGGATGTCAGTCATAGGACGCCATAATTAACATCGCCATCCTTATTCTCTGTGTTCTAATATTAATATTTATAGTTATTTATATAGCGCCAGCATATTTACATTTTAACAGTTTCAAACACAACAGTCCTAAGTAACAACAATTACAATAAGACAATAATTAAACCAAAATAAAACAACACTGCTCGCCACAGCTTACAATCTACACTAAATAACAATGATAACAATAATACAATAATTAAACAGAAATAAAACTACCCTGCTCGTGACAGCTTACAACCTACACTTAAGGTACTGCCACACTAAACGCTCCCGCTAACGATCTCGTTAGCGGCGCATACTAATGAGATCGCTAGCGGGATCGTTTTAATATCGCTAAATGTGTGCCACATTTAGCGATATAGCTAACGACGCTATCGCCGTTAGCGATCTTCTTAGCGATTTAGCGGTACAAAAGTACCGCTAAATCGCTAAGAAAAGGTGCCACACTAGCGATAATACTCACCCAGCGGGAGCGCCAGCGACGAGAATAGGGTCCAGATCGTTTCCGGCGGCGAGCGAGATCCCAGCAGGAAGCTCGTCGCCGGAAGCTGCCACACACAGCAACATCGCTAACGGGATCGCTAAATAGTGACGTTTTTTAGCGATCCCGTTAGCGATATTGCTTAGTGTGGCATACCCTTAAGTAACAACGATAACAATAATTAATCCCTAAAAAAACGATCCTGCTCGTGACAACTTACAATCTACAATAAGGTGGGGGAGATAAAAACTGCAGGATTGTATTTACAATAATGTATTTACAATGATGTATTTACAGTGATATTACTGAGGTTAGTCTAAAGTCGTGGAGGCCTGAGGACAAGGAGGAGGAGAGCATAGTCAGCTGTCATCTTGATGAGGACACAGATGTATTGACTGTTAGCAGTCTTGCACGCATGGCTGAGTTTATGTTACGCTACCTTTCCTGTCACCCTCGCGTTCTCAAAATTTTGGGTGACAGGCAATACTGATTGGTGACACTTTTAGACCCACGCTGCAAGTAGAACTTTTTATCTCTTATTTCAGAGGCAGACAAGTGTACTAAAATGTTGGAGGAGAAGAGATCCCTTCTCGTGGAATTATTAAAAAATTTCCATCTGAAAACGCTGGCAGCAGAGGTCACAGTTCGTAGGCCAAGCAAGGAGTACAGGTGAGAGAGGCACAACTCCAACCCAGCAGAGGCAGCGGAACACTGGCAAAGTCCAGCGAGAGTTTTCTCAGACCCTCCCATCACCCTGGCCTTGAGTCTTGGGGGACTCTCAAAAGGAGTGCAAAGTTTGGGAAAATGCTGAGGGAGTACCTTACTGACTTTACCAATGTCCACTGTCATTCCTCTATTATATTATATTATAATTATTGGCTATCCACGTTGAACACGTGGTGTGAAGTGGCTCTCTCTACTGCGCACATGCGCTGTACTCACGGTCATGGAGTGCACGGTGCCTCGCTCTCTGGCGGTCACTGGGCACACGGCGCCTCGCTCTCTGGCGGTCACTGGGCACATGATACCTTGCTCTCTGGCAGTACCACTTTTAGTGGCAGGAGCCAACAGGAACAGTCCTTTGCGGCGCCAGTGCTTAAAGGACGGAGCACACTGCTCAGCCTCCTATGCGCTGCTTGTCCACGCCAAAAATCTCTGCTGTCCTGCCCATTTTCTCTTATGATGGTCCCACTGCCTCTAGGTCACCGGGTCTGTCTGCTACAGTTCATTGCAGCGCTGGCACTTCGGGTGCGTAGTTCACTTCCCCCCTTGCTACTCACACGCTGACAGCTGGGGACTCACTCCTGCTTGCATTTTTTTCTACTCAGCTTACGGTCAGGTTCCCTGTATAAACATGCCCCCTCTTCCAGGGTAATGGGGCCTGTCTGTTCCCTTATTCCTTCCCCCGGGAAAGGGGATGCAGCCTTGACAGTTCTGGACCTGGCACAGCAAAAGTACCTGCAGCCTGGTCATTTTAAGTCCGTACATATCAGGCCAATCAGTTCTTTAATGCAAGCATCATAGAAGGCATGTTCTTCTAATTTTCAAGAGAAAATTGTACTTTACATCCAGAACAGTTTCACTTTGAAGGACTTTGTGCCTCATATCAATCCACAAGATGACACTAGTTTCATACTTCAAAATTTCAGTGGTAAATCATTTCCCCACAGATAGGTTGTGTATGTTCTGACTTATGTAGCATCATTTGGCTGATAATTATTCATAACTATTTGCTTCACAATATATTCATCTTTTTCTTCATGTCTTCGGAATATAATGTAAAAGTGAAAGCAAGTTGGTGACGTGTGTTTTAACTCAAATGTGAAACTAGTTGCCATCTTTACTATTTCTCCATTCAGTGTGCAGCTAACCACTTCATTGATCTTACTGAGTTTCTTTGGCAAGAAAACAACAGCTCCATCAATACCACATGGTTTTCCTATTAATTCAACATGCTGGTAAAGTAAAGGTGAGATTAGGGATGTAGATAACATCTGTGGACTGTAGTTAACATGACACTGTGACAAAACCCAATGGGGTCTAGCTGCCAATTTGACATACAGTAATTTGTGCCCATCTGAACAGAGTTGTCAGAAAAACAAGATTTTGATTCAATAACATGTTGGATGGATTGTCTAGTGGAAACACCCATATAGCATTACTATTATTTATTTATTTATTTATATAGCGCCATTAATTCCATGGTGCTGTACATGAGAAGGAGTTAAATACAAAGTAGTATATATCGTTTACAGTAAACAAATTTACAATGACAAACTGGTACAGAGGGGAGAGGACCCTGTCTTTGCGGACTTACATTCTACAGGATAATGGGGAAGAGACAGAAGGGTGAGGGGTGCTGCAGCTCAGGTGGTGGTGAGGCGGCAGCTCGGGTGGTGATGTAGAAGTCACATCTACGACCACCACGCTCTCCAATTGATACCTCTTGAAATACAGCCGAAATGTCAAAATCTCTAGCTTCTGTTATAGAAAATGCAGGGGCTCCTTTTTAACGTCCTCGTCTAACCAGTTCTGTATTAGTAGGTGATGGATTGTCAGAATCCGGCCCAGGAACACCAGGTTTCAGTAGTTGCAAGTCCTGGCCCCGTGCTCTTCCACGTGCTCTTGCTTTGGCTCTTCCAGTAATGATTTAATCTAGAAGATTTCACCTTCATAATCCAGAGACAGAATACAACACCGCCCAAGCGTTCACCCTCTGATCCTCAGTCTATCTGCGCAGTGACTGCCTCTAGGCAGAAGATGATGATGGCGGTATTAGTTGGAGCATTTAAGGCAGTCATGAAGCAGCCATAACATCTTGAAACAGAAGTATTTTTACCGAGATACCACACTGTTTAATATGTGGCCTGTAATTTTACCCCTAAGCCCTAAATAGTGTAGAGAACTATGGTAACACAAAGAAACAAAAGGTGAATGGAAGCCTCAAAAGCACACTTTGTAGCCCACAGCTAGATGAGGTGTCTGATAGAGATACCAGACTGTTCAATATGTGGCCTGTATTTTTTATCCCAAAATAGTGTACAGAACTAGGGTAACAGACAGCAAATACAGTGGAATGAAGGCCTGAATTGCCACAATTTGTAGGCCACAAATGCATCAGACGTCTGACAGCGATACCACACTGCCAAATATGTGGCCTGTATTTTTTATTTTTTTAATGCAAAATAGTGCTCTATAGAACTAGAGTAACAGACAGGAAAAACACTGGAATACCATCCTAAAATGCACAAACTTGGAAAACGCAGATATATGAGGCCTGTCACGGAGATACCACACTGCCAAATATGTGGCCTGAATTTTTGGGGGGTCTGCTAAATAGTGCTGTATATAACTAGAGTAACAAACAGGAAAAACACTGCAGTACCAGCCTAAAATGTCCAACTTGAAGCACGCAGATATATGAGGCCTGTCATGGAGATACCACTTTGCCAAATACGTGGCCTGATTTTTTGGGGGTCTGTTAAATAATGCTGTATATAACTAGAGTTACAGACAGGAAAAACACTGCAGTACCGGCCTAAAATGACCAAACTTGGAGCACGCAGATATATGAGGCCTGTCAGGGAGATACCACACTGCCAAATGTGTGGCCTGTATTTTTGGGGGTCTGCAAAATAGTGCTGCATATAACTAGAGTAACAGCAAAAAAATTGATTTTAGGCCTAAAATGCCCAAATTTTTAGCATATGGATATATGAAGCGTTTCACAGACATACAACACTGTAAATATGTGCCTGTATGTATTTTTTGGGGGCTCAGCAAAATTGTGTGAAGAAATTGTGTAAGACACTCAAAAAAAATTCTACCTTACCACAAAAAATGACAGATATTTCTGCGCACTCAAATATGATTTTTGTGACCCCTTTAAAATTGCTGGATTTTCATGCTGTGCTAGGAAAAGGATCTGGTTGTATTGTGCAGTGTCAAAAAGCAAATGGAGAAAAAAAGGGCTCTGGAAGCTTTGGAATAAAATAATCTCTATTTACCTGGCAAAAATTTTTTCAAAGCCAATTATACCTGGGGCTAGGTATATACGATCAATATATGCTATATTTAGCAGCAGCAGAAGCAGACAGTAATGAAGTGGACCCTCTTGATGTATTCAATGATATCTATATGCACACATACAGTGCCTGCAGTTCTTGCACTGATATCTATAGAGCGACGTACACTCCCCTGTCTACCTAACACTTCAACCTATATACTCCGGAATTAGTCATTAGAAGGACTGTTGGTTTAGCTGGATTTAAGTAGTTTAGAATGGTAGACCCCCCACTGACTAAGAAATCTCCAAATCTGAACCTATCTTGGCAGCAGCTCTCCCTACACTATTTCAATCCGGAGCTGAATGCGCCGAGCAGGGCGGCATCAAGCCTCTTATACCCCTGATGATATTGTGCGTCCATTCAATCACTGCAAGACCACAACAAAGATGGCGGCAGCGTTACAGTGCTTGGCCGACAATTCCTGCATGTTGATTGGGTCTCTAAAGACAGCCAAAAATGCAGGGTGGAGACCTGAGTTCCCGCCGAGTAATGCTCGGTACTCGCTGAGTACACTAAGTACAGTGATACTCGGGCAAGTAATGAGTAGTGGCGAGCATGTTTGCTCATCACTAGTCTTATATAGACAGGTGTGTGCATTTACAAATCAAGTCCTAACAGTTTAATTAAACATAGCTGGACTCCAATGAAGGAGCAGAACCATCTCAAGGAGGATCAGAAGGAAATGGACAGCATATGAAATAAATATGAGAGTCTGAGCAAAGGGTCTGAATACTTATGACCATGTGATATTTCAGTTTTTCTTTTTTTATTACATTTGCAAAAATGTCTACATTTCTGGTTTTTATTATAGTCAAGAGGGGTGCAGAGTGTACATTAATGAGAAAAAAAGGAACCCACTGTATATGTCTTTATATTTCATGGACAAATAGAAGAATAACTGGTAATTCATTTGTCGGCTCCTGTAAAATCACTACAGGAGCCAACAGGATAGAATACATGGTTTACATGCAGTAAATAGATGCAAAATAGTTAGATATATAGATGTGTGTGACCAATACAATTAGTATTGTGTGTACAAACTATGGGACATGTATGCATTTAATAAAAGATTCTTTTTGAGGATAAAAATGGCGTGGGCTCCTGCGCAATTTTCCAAACCAGAGAGGGAAAGCCAGCGACTGGGGGCAGATGTTTATAGCCTGGGAAGTAGGTAATACCCATAGATTTTCCAAGGCTAATAATATCAGCCCACTCCTGTATATTTCGCATTTACTGGCTATTAAAATAGGGGGTCCCCCAAAAATGACGTCGGGTCTCCCTATAATTAATAGCCAGGAAAGGCTATGCAGACAGCTGATATTCATAGCCTAGGAAGGGGCTATGGATATTGACCGCCCCCTGGCTACAAGCACCAGCTACCAGCCACCCCAGAAATGGCGCATCTCTAAGGTATGCCAATTTTGGCACTTAGCCTCTCTCTTCCCACTTGTCCTTGTCCTGTAGTGGTGGCAAGTGGGGTAATAGTTGTGGGGTTGATATCACCTTTGTATTGCAAGGTGACATCAAGCCCACGGCTTAGTAATGGAGAGGTGTCAGTAAGACACCTCTCCATTACTAATCCTATAGTTGTTACAGGTTAAATAAAGACACAGCCTGAATAAAGTCTTTCACTGAAATAAAACACAATACATTTTTCCCATCTTTATTATACTGCTATGCAATGCCCTCGTTCTCCTGTAATAAAAAAAATAACAAACCAACAATATACCATACCTGTTCATCATTGTGTCCCATGCAGTAATCAATATGTGGGGGATATACAGTTTAAAACCAGGACGGCGCCAAGATGTGACAGTCCCGGCTGTAAACTACTGTTGAATGAATGAGATGCTGCTGGTGCATGCTTCAGTGACTAGCAGTAACGTCACTGGTGCTGCGCTGCCTCACAGCCAGAACCGTGCTGCACTCTTGTGCATGGAAAATGCCTATACATTTTCCCGTGAAGATACAAATGTAACAAAGACTGTGCTAAGCTACTATTATCCATCTTTGAATGAGAACCAGCACTAAGTGAAAGAAAACAATTAGTCTTTTTCATTCCTGCCTAAGTAGGTAATTTTAGAAATTACTGAAATGTCTTGTAGTTTTAGTCTCTTCTTCACTACACCTTTATAGACTATGCATGGGTTTTTATTACTAGCTAAATTAAATGTAGAAACCATAAACATCATTTTAGTTGATATCACATAAGCCCGATTACACCTTATTTATGGGTTGTAAAAATTAGGTATGATACCTGCCAAGGTTTACAATTATGGCATTTGAGTGTTAACAGAGTGCGCTAGTAGCTGAGTTTGATTCAAGTCTATTTACACTCTTTCAAAGTTTAATAATTTAGAATTAAACTACATTGCAATTAAAATACCATTGCGGTGTTGAGAAAAACAACAGTAACAGAGAAAATGCAGTTTAAAATGCTGAAAAAAACATGAAAAAACCTCTGTCATAACACATAATAACAATAATTTATTACTTACCACAAAAATTCTAACAAAATGTGGAGCTAAGCTATTTCTCAATAATATTCATGGGCAGAGGCATATAATGTACAATTTACTTAATTCTTTACATTTGGCTCTCTGAGATAATCCTCTGTGATTACTTAACCATTGTGTCTGAAGCAAAAATTATATGTGACAGTTATTTTTGTAATGTTCTTTTAGATTAAAGCTTGTGACCTGCCAAGGCTTCTTTCTCCCAAATCTCATCATATTAGCACACTTATGGTGTGAAGATATGCTGTAAAAATGATGTTGATTGTGATGTAACAGAATGAAAAACAACTAAACTGCAGCCACTCAGTAAACTAAGCACATTTATCATGAGAAGCTATTTGGCAATTTTCATCTCAATATTTAGAAGTTTAGAATAAAAGCATACTGCAAAATAATTTAGGCAAATATTTTTTATTAAATAGAAGGAAGAGTGTGGACTGGTGATAAAGCTTTGAAGAGTCAGTCACTTGATTAAATGGAAAAATGCAAAGTGTTGCACAAGAAAATGACTTTTTTGTACGGCTGCTATTTCATTCTGTTTAATGGCACTTAAGTGGTTTCCTAGGGTATTCATTTTGCTATTTAACTATTTTAAAGTTATGATCTTAAATTTACTCATTGCAAATAAAAATTGCATAGGAGAATGCATATTTAGTGTTCAGTATATATACTTAAATTGATTGTAAATTTTACTTACTAGAGTAATACGTTTCAGACCAAGTTTTTAATCTTTTACTTTTATTTTACTTTTATTACATATACTAACACCTAATGATGCTATAAATTTGCACTGATTTTGGAAACACTAATTTGTTTATTGTGGAATTTAGATTTATTTTATACTTGATATATATTTTGCAGTATCTTCTGTAGTCGATCACTCAATTACTTTGCATAAAAAATAAAATAGCACAAATAGCATTGTGGGTGCAGCATGATATTTACTGTAAACGTAACAGCACATCATCTGTACTAATGACTCTGGCTAGACCTATACAGGTGTATAACTGCATGCAAAAACATCAGCCTGTTCACTAATAGTAATAGGCTTATCAACTTAGTCATTTATTTGACTGTATCTAAATGATACAGACCTTGATCAAGGTATATAAGAATTAAGGGGGTTGTCGAAACCTAAGAGGTTATTAATATTAAAGTCTAAATATTTTATTTTAAATAATACCAACTTTTTTAATGTATTTCAATAAAAAATGATCTACCTTTCCCTCTCTACTTCAATGTACCACCTTTGCTTTTTCTAATATATGATAATGTTTTAGAATGCACTGGAAATTCTCAAATCGGACGTTATCAGGGAGCAGCGCTAATATCACTGTTGCAGCTCTTGTCACTACTCTTAAATGGAATGTCAGCAAGGATATCCTTTTCAAAGAAAACAGCATTGGATAAACTAAAAAATCCCACAGATGATAAGATAGAGAGTGAATGGTTTGGAAATGTTTAATCGATAGACATTAATATTACAGTAACTGTTTTGGACAAACCCTTCAAATGGGGTGGACTGAAACCAATTATTCCTAAAAATTCCATACCGATCCCTCTCTACTCTACTCTTTTCAACTGCATTAAGTAGCGCCCGCATTTCTGCCTGCAGTCCTTCTCTCCCTTCAGTGACACCAGCGTACTCACCACCATGGCCCCTGTCCTGCTCCTTCTGGGTCTGCTGCTGTCTGGGGTATGTGCACTGCACACAGGTCCCTGGGCACTGTGCTTAGGGTATTCTCACAATTTCTCTTCCTTAAAGGGGCAGTACGGATTCCACTAAAGTGTCCCCAGCCAACAGCTGGAGGACACATTATTTAAAGTTACCTTCTCCAACATGGAGGTGCATGTGCAATGTTGTGAGTTTGTTCCTAGAACTCTTGTCAGTTCTCAGGTCCCAGTGCTATTACCTCAGCCTGCTGCACCCATCAGAGCTCACTTCAATGGCAACTGAGCCTGCTGCCCTGCCAGTGCTCACCTCAAAGGCAGCCGAGCCTGCTGCCCCGCCAGAGCTCACCTCAATGGCAGCCGAGCCTGCTGCACCTGTCAGTGCTCGTTTCTCCATCAGCCTGTCCTGTCTACACCGGCAATTCCTGTAATCTTCTCTGCTGGCATCTGTTGGACATTCCCTCGGGCCGCCCCAGCTACCCGTTCTTAGGGGTCAGCTGCCATCTACCCAAGATCAATCCTGGAGTAGAACCTGGACCACCTCCCTTGCCTCTCCTTGGATCTTGATGTCGTTATCCACTACGTATCCATGGTCAGATTAGGTGAGGCTCCTAGTAACGACCCTCCATGTCTTCCTTGGGATTCAGCACAGTGGTTCCACCACCCAGCCCATTACACATTATATTATTCTTTTTTACCATCTCCAAGTTTGAAACCTTGTTTGGGAATGCTCAGTGCATGCTGGAATTCTCAAACAATATGTCATCAGAGAGTAGAGGGTGCAGCCAATACCACAACTCGTGCTCAACCCTTAAACTCATTTTCTTATATACTTGAATAAAAAATTGCCTATCCTTCCCTATCTACACTAACACAAGCTTTTCTTTTTTTTCACTTTCTTTTTGATGACACTTTATTGAAAATTCTAGTGCATGCTGGGATAATCATATGCAGCATCATCAGGGGCAGAGGCTGCGGTCACTGCCACAGCCAATGCCCCCTACCTGAAAAGAAGCATCACCAGTAAAACTGTTTCAGGAGTTTGGCTAGAAAGATATATGCAAAGCAAGATGCAAAACAGTAATAACATAAGGTAATATGCGGTGCAACAGGAGGTAATCACATGTCATTATTATTTTGCATCTTGCTTTGCATATATTTTTCGAAATAGTTTGTATAGGAGGTACAAATATTAAATGACATGCAGCAATGTGACGCTTTAATCATGAACATAATGATATTTGTGTTGTAGCCTTTCATTATAGACAGCTCTGGCAAAAATTAAGAAACCACTTTCAAATGTTCAGTT
>VIAB01059804.1:0-10128 GCA_009801035.1 Oophaga pumilio | reverse complement strand
AACCGGATGCGTCTCATCCGGTTTTACATACTAGTTGACGGATGTGGCGTTCCAGCAAAACGCCGGTGGCGCCATCAGGCGCAGAACGGATATGTGAAAGAGGCCTTATTGGATGTTTTATCAAGAACTAGATTATTCAAATAAAATAGAAAAGGTAAATAAGTAAATGATTTTATCAATATTTCCATTTATATAGCTTTATTGTTGCACAATACATTAGTTTCATGGCAAGTTTTTATGCGTAGTACTCATCTTTTTCTCCACAATGTCTTCTTGAATCAATATAATCACAATCGCTTTTTTTCTGGAATATACACTGCTCAAAAAAATAAAGGGAACGCTCAAATAGCACATCCTAGATCTAAATGAATGAAATATGTTCATTGAATACATTTTTCTGTATAAAGTTGAATGTGCTGGTAACAAAACCACACAAAAATCATCAATGGAAATCAAATTTATTAACCAATGGAGGCCTGGATTTGGAGGTACCCCCAAAATGAAAGTGGAAACAAGTCAAAATGAAACTCAAAACAAGACAAAATTAAAGTGGAAACAAGTCAAAATGATGCTCAGTATTGTGTGTGGCCTCCACGTGCCTGTATGACCTCCCTACAATGCCTGGGCATGCTCCTGATGAGGTTGCAGATGTTCTCCTGAGGGATATTTCATTCATTTAGAGCTAGGATGTGTTATTTGAGTGTTCCCTTTATTTTTTTGAGCAGTGTACTTTAATCGTATTAAATCGGAGTGGTATAGTAAGGATGATCTTGCTGTGAATGATGAAAAAGATACAGATGCTTCTAGAAACAGTGCACAGATGTGCCCAACATTACCTTTTCTTGAATTTGATCAAGGGTTCCAATTTCTAACAACATGCTAATAGGACCCTCATAGTCACTGGGTGACCACGCTTAGACAGAAGTAGCATAAACATCTTTTGACAGAGTATCACAAGACATGGCCTTTCATTTAAAAGCTGGTAATCTTGCCTTAACCGTCACAGGATATATTGAGGCAAGAGAAAAGGAAAGGAATGTCATGTTAAAAATAAATCTTTTTAACGAGAAATCCCTTTACAGGAAAGATATTTATCAGTATGGAGGAATTCAGTCATCTTCTCCATGTCTCCCTTTAAGTCTTTAAAGCACTTAAACATTAATTATGGAAAGGGAGTAAAACTCAATCCTATTTGTATCTATGTTAGTTAATTTTGGAGAAAGCTAGAAGGTGGAAGACCTCTCTCTTGCCAGATTTCCACAAGACTGTTTATTTCGGGAACTTGCTCACTGAAAAAAAGTCAGTATTTTTAACAGATTTTTTTTCTCAGTCAGCAAGCTTTCAAGGTTTATTATCCCTGTAAAATAAAATAACACTTTTGTGCACTTGAGACCTTTAATTGAAGCATTAAACAAAATAAAACCATGGTGTCGCAGCGAATGACGGCATCTCCAATTTCCATTTCAATCATTACTCTGCCGTGTGGGTAATGCTGGGATATGTAATCAATAAAAAATAATCAAAAGAAGAGAAGTGAAATTTTGATGCACAGATTTCTAAAAGATCCCAGCAAATAGTAACTAAACTATCACTTTCCTGAGGAATGTGGGAGGAGAAATCTATGGTCATAGGGTGAATAAATAGACTATTTATCTGAAATGAGCATTAATTCTCTATGTAATCACACTGCTAGATAAAGTGGCTTGTGAAAGTATTCTCCCTCCTTGGCTTTTTACCTATTTTGCTGCATTACAACCAGTGTTTAAATATTTTTGCACTTCGATTTGTGTGTGATACAGCAGCAATAAATAGTCTAAGTTGGTGAAGTGAAGTGAGAAAAATATAGGCATAAATTACATTTATGGGATCAAATATCTAAAAATTTGCTTGTGCATATATATTCACCCCTTTTTCTATGAAGCCCCTAAAAAATTCTAGTGCAAACAATTATCTTCATAAGTCATATGCTTAGTGACAGGAAGTCCCCCTGTGTGCAATCAAAGTGTCACATATCTGTCAGTGCATACACAGCTTTTCCGAAAGGCTACAGAGGTTGCAACTCCAGTAAGCAAGAGGCACCACTAACCAAACAACACCATGAAGACCAAGGAGATCTCCAAACAAGTCAAGGACAAAGTTGTTGAGAAGTACAATTCAGGGTTGGGTAAATAAAAAAATATACCAATCTCTTATGATCCCCTGGAGCACCAACAAATCCTTCATCATCAAATGGAAAGAACATGGTACCACAACAAACCTGCCAAGAGAGGACCTCCCACCAGTGCGGGCAAGGAAGGCATTAATCAGAGCGGCAGCACAGAGACCAAAGGCAACGCTGAAGGAGCTGCAGAGTTCACAAGCCAAGACTGGAGTATCTATTTGAACACAATAAGACATTCATTACATAGAGGTGGCCTTTGTGGAAGAATAGGCAGAAAAAAGCCTTTACTTACACACAAAAATTGTAAGGCTCATTTTGAATTTGCCAAAAGACATGTGGGAGACTCCCTAAATGTGTGGAGGAAGATGCTGTGGTCAGATGAAACCAGAATTTAACTTTTTGTCCACCAAGGTAAACACATTGTCTGGTGCCAAACCAACACAGCTCATTACTCCAAGAACACCATCCCCACAATGAAACATAGTGGTGGCAGCATCATGCTGGCAGATGTTTTTGTGCAGAAGGGACAGGGAAAAATGTCCAAGTCTATGGGAAAATGGATTGTGTGAAATACAGGGATATTCTTGAGCAAAACCTGTTTCAGTCTGTCAGAGATTTGAGACTGTGATGGAGGTTTACCGTCCAACAATACAATGACCCAAAGCATACTGCTAAAACAACCTTCAAGTGATATAAGGTGAAAAGTGTAAATGTTTTAGTGTGGCCTAGTCAAATTGCATTCCTTACTCCAACTGAGTATTTTTGGTCAGAGTTGAAGATTGGTGTTCAATAGAAGAAACCATCTAACTTGAAGGAGCTGGAGCAGTTTTGCCTTGAGAAATGAACAAAAATCTCCATGGCGAGATGTGGAAAGCTCATAGACATTTATCCAAAGTGGCTTGCAGCTGTAATTGCCACAAAATGAGGCTCTACAAAGTACTAACTTTAGGGGGTGAGTAGTTATGCACACTGACGTTTTCAGTTACGGTATTTTGTCTTATTTGTTTGCTTCCAAAAAAATAAAACCAAATGTTCAAAGTTCTTTACATGAACTGATGCAAACTCTGAAAAAAACAGTGAAATTCCAGGTTGCGAGGCAGCAAGACACAAATAATTCCAAGGGGGGAGGTGAATACTTTAGCACACCACTGTAACAAAGTATTTTAGAGGGGTTCAAAGGGGTTTTCATATTACATACATACAGTAAAAAGTTAAAATGACTACATACCACTGTTAAAATGGCATGTTTGTGTCATGTAAAATTCATACCAGGAAGAATCATTTCAGAAATTTTTCCTGCTAACAGTTTTTTGAGTAGAAAAAAAAGAAATAACTAAAATAATGTGGTTGCATAATATCCACACTCTTAAATTAATCCTTTTTTAAGTAAGTTTTGAATTTATGACAGGATTCAAGGTTTTTTGGATAAGATTCTATGAGCATAGCACATTTAGAATTGGCAATTTTTGGCTGCTCTTCCTTGCAATAGTCTCCAAATCTATCATATTATAAGGGCATCTCCTGTGTACAGCGCCCTCTTCAGGTCAATTATAGATTTTCAATTGGATTCAGGTCCTGGCTCTGGCTGGGACATTCAAAAATTTTGATCTTCTTCTAACAAAGCCATTCTTTTGTTGATTTGGAGGTATCATTAGAGTCGTTGCTGTGCTGAAAGGTGAAATTCCTGTTCATCTCTAGCATTTTAGCAAAGGCCAGAAGGTTTTGTTGCAAAATTGAGTGATATTTGTAAGTGTTCAAAATTCTCTCTATCTCGACTAAAGCCCAAGTTCCAGTTACTGAAAATCATTCCCAAAGTATTATGCTGTCTCCATTATGCCTCACTGTGGGTATGATGTTCTTTTGATGATGCGCAGTGTTGACTTTGCACTAAACATACCTTTTAGAATTTTGGCTAAAAATTAAAAAATTTTCTTATCAGAACATAACATGTTTTGCCAGACTTAATGTAGGTATTGGCAAAACATAACTGGGCTTAAGCATTTTTTTTTGTTCAAAAATGCTTCCATATTGCCACTTTACAGCACAGTTCCAGACATATGAAGAATATGGGTTGCTGTCACGTGCAGTACACTAGTACCAGCTAGAAATTTCTCCATCTCTTTTAATATTATTGTAGACCACTTGGTAGCTTCCTGGACTGATTTTCTTCTTACTTTTTCATCAATTTTTGTAGGATGTCTACTAGTTCTAGGTAATGTCACTGTTATTTTGAGTATCAAGCAGCTGATCTGGCACAAAGATTCATGAGTCGAGGTTACAGTAAACAGCATCAAACAGGGATATAGGAGGGCAAAAAACTATACAGGGAACACTTGATTTATCCAGCCCCAAAGAACTGTGATCAAAATGACAACCAGGTAAAATTCATTTCTACACTTAACGATCAGTGGGATGAAATCAAACAACTGTTTAAAAAACATTAGAACATCCTTATGACGGACCCAACCCTATGTAAAATTCTCCCTCGGTTTTCCTCCTTGGTAGCGAGAAGAAGCCACAACTTGAGAGATTGATTAGTGTATAGTCTCTTTGATCCTATTTCTGAATCCTCATGTAGACCCCTACCACAAGGCTTTTTCCTCTGTGGCCTCTGTAAAGCCTGTGGAAACATGAGGAAATCTCTCACTTTTGCTAATATTGACGGATCAAGAAAATTTAATATCAGAAAACATGTAACATGCTCCTCTCAGGGGGTGATATATCATGCTACATGTCCCTGTAATTTGACCTATATCGGACTAACTACCTGTGAGTTAACAATTAGGGTGCGATAACATATCCATGACATTGAAAAAGCTAAAACTATTGACAATCTATCACTCTTGAAAACCCTGCCTCATCATTTTAAAACTCACCACAACTTCAACCCTAAAGGCCTTGCTTTTAAGGGGATAGACTAACTTAACCTGGGGATACGAGGAGGGGATCTAAGTAAATCTTTGGCTCAACTTGAAAGCAGGTGGATATACCGACTGGGCACGATTTTCGGCTGCAATTCCTTTTTATAACTGTTGCTCTGGGTCAGGTTTTTAAAGATGTTTTTATTTATTGTGTATACATGTTTTAAGTCTTTCTCTTTTTTAGCAATTTTCCCTAAAAAAATTTTTTTGATTACTTGTTTCTTGTTACTTGTTACTTTTAAGGGTATGTTTCCACGTTCAGTAAGCGCTGCGGATTGGACGTTGCGTACAGCCGCAACATCCAAACTAATGTGGCACAATGTTACAGCATAGTGGATGGGATTTTATGAAATCCCATCTCCATTATGCGTGCCTCCGGCGTCCCTGTGTATGCGCACATGCGACACGTCTTTCTAGACCGCAGCATGTCTATCTATCTTGCAGAGACACTCAGTCTCCACAAGATAAATATCACAGTACTATGTATAGGATGCAGTGATTCCTCATGGTTCAATGCATACATGCGGAATCACCGCGCGTACAAAAGCCGGCAGTGCTTTGGACATGTGCTGCGTCCAATGCGCTACCGGTACGGACCGTGGAAACATACCCTTACACATTTCCCTCTTCTCCCCAAGGTGTATACGCAGCATAGACAATTGCCTTCAGATACGAGATGTGCAGCATCTGAAACAACGGATACTGGAAGCCTGTGCTAGCATTTCTTCTGCGGTGTTGCTATCAGTGTGTCAAGAGTGGGAGAAGAGGGTTGCATTGACAATCCAACACAATGGGCAGCATTTTGAACACATTTTATAAGTGGTCATACACTTGTAAATAACTCATGAAAAAATAAAGTTACATTAAAACCAAGCACACCATTGTTTTTCTTGTGAAATTCTCAAAAAGTTTGATGCATCACATGACCCTCTTCCCATTGACAAAAATAAAGTTGAATCCAAATTGTGGCCAAAGAGTTCTATTTTAACCTCATCAATACACAGGACTTGTTTACAAAATGCATCAGGCTTGTTTAGATGTTCTTTTGCATACTTCTGATGCTGAATTTTATAGTGGGGACACAGGAGAGGTTTTCTTCTGATGACTCTTCCATGAAGGCCATATTTGTGCGGGTGTCTCTGAATAGTAGAACAATGTACCACAACTCCAGAATCTGCAAAATCTTTCTGAAAATCTTTTGCAATCAAACAGGGGTTCTGATTTGCCTTTCTAGCAATCACTGAAAATTTGCTTGGTCTTCCAGATCTCAACTTGACCGTCGCTGTTCCTGTTAGCTGCCATTTCTTAAGCACATTTCAAACTGAGGAAAGGGCAACTTGAAAATGATTTCCTATATTCTTAAAACCTTCTCCTGGTTTGTGGGCTTCCACCATTTTTATTTTCAGAGTGCTAGGCAGCTGCTTAGAAGAGCTTATGGCTGCTTTTGTTTGGCACAAGGTTAGAGGAGGACATTTTTTAGAAATAATTTAATCTTCAACTTGCTTAAATGTTCACAATAAGGGCTCATACTCAATTGCTGGAAAAAAAACGGTCAGTTTTCAGGATGGTCCGATTATGTGCAATTGTCATGCGATTTGCATGTGATTTTTTTATAGCACCATCTATTGCATTAGCGATTATCATGCCAAAATTGCATCAAATCGCAGCATGCTGCGATTTTTTTCTCACACCGATTTCGGCTGAGAAAAAAAATCGCAAATGAGATGTCACCTATTGAATAACATTGGTCCGATTTGAATCCGATTTTTTATCGGCTGAAAATCATCTGTTTTCGGCTCAAGTGAGTATGAGCCCTAACAGTAATTTTGACCAAGGGTGCTAAAACTTTTACATGCTATGGTAGCTTGATATGCTAGAAGCATTTATTGCATTAGGAAAATATAGTAATTTTCCTACTGTACTTAACATAGCACTTATTTAGCATTTCTATGTTGATAAAAGCTTTTTGGTTAGTTGATGGGATTGTGACCTTAAGAATTATGTCCAGAAAGAGGACAGTGGGAAGGCTGCATTCAATCAGCAGCCGCTAACAGGCTACAGCTGTGAAGTGACATTGCTTATGACACAAGACTTGTGGGGGAGAGAAAATGAGCAGCGCTGGTCTGGAAGGTAAGTACATCATTTCTTAATTATTCAGATCCGAGGATCCATTAATAAGGCATGGTTTAATAGTGGACAATACCTTTAAGTAAAACAGAACCCATGCAGAAAAATATCCTCTTTCTAAAGCTATGCAGTCGAAAAAGATTACCTTTTTGTTATCCTGTATATCAGTGTGGTTAACTTAATGCTCTTTTGGACAATATTGCCATATTCTCTTAGTAAGGAAATATATTTTAGACTTTATTTTTAAAGAGAATTTTGAGAAAATGAGAAACTGATAGCTATTGTATATTGAAAAAACAGTGTTAACAGCTCATATGGAATACAGGTAATTTTTGATGGCTTTACTACTGGCAGTAATTCTGACCATCCAGCCAAATAAATGGTTTTACTAGCATCTTTTATTACATCAGTACTTCTCTAACATGACTTTATGCCAGGAGGCCAGTACAGTGCCAGTGCTTCCAAGCTACAGGATACATTCTACATACTGTATACTCTTGGGGCTGCTAAGTATGACCTGGAAAAATACTTCAGTGAGAACTCATTTGACCCAGATGATTTAAAATACTTTTATGTTATAGGATGCAAAAACAGCAAAATATACAAGTTCAAAGCATATTGCTCTAATATAGAGAGCATATGTCATAAATAAAGCAGTTATACAGGGGTGTTTAGTGTGGGTAAGTAAAGATATATCAACGATAGATGAAAGGTAGAAAAACTTTTTTTATGTATATATTTTTTACTTTATTTTCAGAGAATATATGATAAACATAAACAGTGAACTATCTTTGTACTTTCCAAACAGTTAACTTTATTAATATACATATTGTTTTTCAAATAATTGTATACATAAATCCACTATTTTTCACATCAGAAAAATTACATGAAAATGTATTAAGAAAAGAGAATCTAAGGGATTGCAGAGCTGCACCAAAGACTTACAGATCTTAAGAAATTGCATGCAGTCTAAAAGTAATCTTGTTATTTATATATCAAACTGTACTAAGCTTCTTGTATTATGTATGTAATATTTATTGTAATATACCGGTGTATGAGGCCCAGTGAGCAGACGCAAAGAAATAGGCCGAGGCCCCCTCTTTTGCTTCTGCTCACCAGGCCCCAGGGTATAATAATGCATTGTGTGCCGCCGACACTGCGCCATCGACAGTGCACAGCTCTGCATTGGGAGCTTTCATGGAGCTCCACAGTCATCAAAACAGAATGGCTGCACAGCTCCAGGGTAGCTCCCTCTGCCTTTTTTGGGACGCACTGGTGACAGCACCTATACAATGATGTCATTTGGTAAGCAATGGTATGTACATGGGCCAGGACACAAGTCAAGAAGTGAAGAGGGGGATTGAATGAAGGGTAAGTATGAAAAACTTTTTTTTTTTTTAATAAAATGAATTAAATGTGTGTGGGGGAGCAAATGATGATGAATTGAAGGTGGAGAATGGTGGACAGCAAAAAATGATTATTGAGGGTGAAGGACAGAAAATGATGATATATTGAGGTCGGGAGGGCAAATGGTGATGCATTGGAGATGGGGAGAGCAAATGATGAATTGAGGGTGAGGGATGGGGAGAGCAAATGATGAATTGATGGTGGGGGACAAAGACAGCAAAAAAGGAATTGAGGGTGGGTTAAGGGGGACAGCAAATAATGAATTGAGGCTGGGAGGACAAGGGAAAGCAAATGATGAATTGAAGGTGGGGGACAGCAAATGATGAATTGAGGGTGGGTATGGAGGATTGGGGAAAGCAAATGAATTGAAGGTGAGAACTGGGACAGCAAAAGATGAATTAAGGGTGGGGGACGGGGAGAGCAAATGATGAATTGAAGATAGGGTGGCGAACAACAAAGTATGATGACTTGAGTGTGGAGAGGTGGGGGACCCAAAATGATGATGAATTGAAGTTGGGGTAGATCAGTTGATAATGAATATTGGGTGATTGTGGGAGAGAGAGAGGACATGACAGTGTATTGGGATGGAGGGGGCATGTAAATATAATGATTTGACAGTAATTGAATTGGGAGAGAGTACAGATGCTTATCAATTTAGATATTTATTGGGTGAGGAAAGTGGCTATTTATAGTTAGTGGTGGTGCAATGTCAGATTGCAATTTATATTTAGAATGGTGGGTTGCATAATAACTAATTATATATTAATGGTTGATGCACGTCTGTATTCAGCTGTGTAGTGTACAAGTTAGGAAAAAAGTGAGGAATGTTTTCTGGAAGCGGTGAGCTAGATAACTGTGTGTTATTTTCTGTAGAGATGAGTCCTGGCTGGAAGAAGTAATGTCGGTCTGAGCAGGATGAAGACGAAAAGTGAAGATAAAGGACTTCAACTAGAGACGTCACTAGTGAGTCGGTGTGTTACCTTACACTAACACTATACACTACATACTATATACAGAGCTCTTGTGTATAATATCACTGGTGATCACTGTATTACGTGTACACTATACACTAAATACAGAGCTCCTGTGTATAATGTTACTGGTGATCACTGTATTACCTGTACATTATACACTATATACAAAGCTCCTGTGTATAATGTCACTGCTGATCACTGTATTACCTGTACACTGTCACTACATACAGAGGTCCTGTTTATAATGTCACCAGTAATCACTAAATTACCTGTACACTGACGATATATACAGAGCTTCTGAGTATAATATCATTGGTGATCCCTGTATTACCTGTACACTATACACTATATATAGAGCTCCTGTGTATAATGTCACTGGTGATTCACTGTATTGCCTGTACACTGACACTATATACAGAGCTCATGTGTATAATATCAATGTTGATCCATGTATTACCTGTAAACTGACACTATATGCAGAGCTCTTGTGTGTAATGTCACTGGTGAGTCCCTGTATTCAGGGCTGGCGTCAGCACCC
>VIAB01059789.1:0-10135 GCA_009801035.1 Oophaga pumilio | reverse complement strand
ACGCATGCAAAAACGCTTTAAATAGCATACAATCGCTTACAATCTTGCGTTTTTTTAAATCAATGCTCACTCTTCGACTGCAAAATATCGCTGCGATTACACGCGTTTGCACGCGTTTTTTTCATGCGTTTTATGTGCGATCGATACGCAGCGCTAAAAAACGCAAGTGTGAAAGTAACCTAACACACTGCAACAAAATTTAAATGGAGGCCAGAAATGGCAGAATTTTGAGCCCACTTATATGTGATCCGTGTGATGGAAAACCACTTTTAAATAGCTGGCCTGTAGGTAACTATTTTTAACAGCAAACTGTTGTCTGTTAATAACTTTGCAAACACACGGCAACAAAATTTATATCTAGGCCAGAAATGGCAGAATTTTGAGCCCACTTATATGTGATCCATGTGACGTAAAACAACAGTTTTAAATAGCTGGCCTGTAGGTCCCTAGTTTTAAAGGGAATCTGTCACCCCAAATTGGCGGGATATTTAAATGATGGCAGTCAGGTCAGATGGGCGGTGTTTTGGGTACTTGCCTTAACATGTTGTTCGCCGCTGTCTCCATTATTTCTGGGAATTGTAGTCGTTGCCCTCCATATAAACATGCCTGCGCATTGCAATCTGCGGGCAAAGCATACTGCGCGTGCGCAATTCAAGATTGCAATGCGCAGGCGCGTTATATGGAGGGCATCGACTACAATTCCCAGAAATAATGGAGACAGCGGTGAACAACATGTTAAGGCAAGTACTCAAAACACCGCCCATCTGACCTGACTGCCATCATTTAAATATCCCGCCAATTTAGGGTGACAGATTCCCTTTAACAGCAAACTGGTGTCTGTCAATAACTTCGCTAACACACTGCAACAAAATTTAAATGGAGGCCAGAAATGGCAGAATTTTGAGCTCACTTATATGTGATCCATGTGACGTACAAACCACTGTTTTAAATAGATGGATTTTTAGCGCTGTAATATGGAAAGGGTCTGGCTGTATTCTGCAGTGCCAACAAGCAATTGGAGCATAAAAACACTGTATTGCTTTTTACTGGATTGCTTTTTAAGCAAATAATCAGGATTAAGATCCAAAAAAATTATTCCTGGCCCCTGATACCTGGGGCTTTGTCTAGAAATAGCAGCAGAAATAAAAGCAGCAGCAGCAGGCAGAACTGGTATGGACCCTCTTGCTATATGCACTGCAGTTTGCCACATACACTGCCTGCCTGCCTAGCAGTGATATCTATACAGCTGGATTAGTCCTCAGAAGTACTGTTAGTTGAGATGGATATGTGTATTATATATGGAATACCTACAATAAATAATAAACAAGGAATTCTCTCCCTAACTCAGCATCACCTCTCCTTACACTGCCAGATTCCGGAGTAGACTGTGGCGAGCATGGCAGTGCCAGGTCTGATATAGACCTAATGACACTGTGGGGCCAGCCAATCACTGTAACATCCAACATGGCTGCGGCATTACAGAATGTGGCAGACAATCCCTGCATGTTCATTGGCTCTCTAAAGAGCTCCAAACATGCAGGACGGGGACCCGAGCTCCCGCCGAGCAACCCTGGAAATACTCGGCGAGCTCCGAGCATCTTGAGTAGTGAGATGCTTGGGCGAGTAACGAGTAGTGACAAGCAGGCTCGCTCATCACTACTACCCACTTAAACTAAAAAATGTAACACAATATTTAACCACTCTTATCTAGTCTGCTTTCTTTTAGATAACTCTCTTCTTAACCTTGTATACTGTAATCTGGTTTCTGCTTTTTTCAATGTATGGAAACTGCCCTTACTAAAATCTCTAATGATCTACTAACAGCTAAATCTGAGGGTCACTACTCCTTGCTGATTCTTCTGGATCTCTCTGCTGCATTTGACACTATGGTTATCAGCGCCATCTCACTATGTTCCTCTGTTTTAGTCTCAAGGATACTGCTGTCTCTTGGTTCTTCTCCTAAGTCTCTGACTGGTCCTTCACTGTATAATTTGCTGCCTTTCTTCCTCTCTCTTACTATAGGAATTGCTCAGGGTTCAATTCTAGGTCCCTTTCTTTTTCTTCTTTATACTACCACTATTAGATAAACTATCAGCTGATTTGGTTTTCAATACCATCTATGTGCTGATGACACTCATTTATGCACATCATTTTCTAACATTACCCCTGCATTAATACAAAATACAAGTTATTGTCTGTCTGCTATCTCTAACATTGTGTCCTCTATCTAAAACTGAATCTGTCAAAAACTGAAGTCCTTGTGTGTCATCCTTCTACTAAACTAACCAGGAGTGGACACAGTTAGAAGATGGCCCTTGTGAAAGAACAGTATATGGGTCCAATAGCTCATCATATTACACATTTCCATCTGCTTTGGAGATAGCACTGGGCCCCCTGAACCCTTGAATCCCTGTGCGGGTGCTCAGGTTGCACCAATGGTTTGTCTGCCTCTGAATCTACCTAAACCCAATTATGACATTTCTGTGTGTGATTTCACCATAACTCTCAAACAGCACACTTTCAATCTTGCGGTTATATTTGATTTGCTATCACTACTTGTATTGTATCACTATGTCTTTCATAACACCTGCTCCTCAAAAACATCATCTGAATTCAACCATTTCTTACTTTTAACTCTGCAAAAACTCTTACTCCTGCTGTTGTTCATTATCATCTGGACTATTGCAGCCCTCTATTAATCAGTCTCCTTCTTGCTAAACTCTTCCCTCTCCAATCTGTTCAGAATTCAGCAGCCAGGATTATATTTGTGTCCAGCTGCTACATCGATGCCTCCTCTTTGTGCCAGTTGTTGCACTTGTTGCCCAGCTGCTACAGAGTACAATATAAATTTATCATTCTCACCCACAATGTCCTACACAGTTCTGCATCCCACATCCGCCTCCCTCATTTTTGTCTACCACTCTACTGGCTATTGACCAGTTCATGCAGAATTATTTGAATGCTTCTATTTATTATATTGACGTATGGGTCATACAAGACAAGCCCTTTTTTACCTTTTGTGTCTCCCCTATTTCCTTATAGATTGTATACTTGCGAGTAGGCCCTCACTCCTCTTGGTATGTGTTGAATTATGTCTTCCTCTGTAATTTTCTATTTTTTTGTTTGTACATGTCCCCTCTGAATTGTAAGGTGCTGTGGAATATGTTGGTGTTATATAAATAAGAAAATATTGTTATTATTTGAAAAGCTGTATAGGCCAAGCACAAAGGGTGTAACATATATATCATGGTTTGTTCAATTACATTATAAACACATCCAGGTGACGAATGAAGAATATGGTCCTAATTCATTAAGGTTTGCACACTAAGTCGCAATATTATTGCACAATGTGGAAATTGCACTAATATATTGCGACTTTTGGTGTTTACAATATGGATATAGTAAGGGCGGGCATGGGCATGATGAAGCGTGGTTATACTCGCCCGTGGAGTAACTTACTCCACAAATGTATTCCAGATCCTGGTGGATCATGCCAGTTAACAGATGTACCTAATTCATTAAATGAAGTGTACCTCTTAAAGCACTTATTCAGTGTCTTTTTTCATTGCAGCCCTGGAGTGGTGTTTTTAATCTAAGTCCCCTGCACTCAGTCTCATACTTATCAGCCGCTGTCTTAAGATGTTTTTGGTCACTCAGGTCAGTCTTCAGCAGATTGTGACGTGCGGGATCTCTCCAGTGTTTGTCGGGGCAATCTGGAAATCCCAACTCAATGTAGTCTATGAGAGTCAGAACAAGGCCAGAATGAGCCTCTCATAGACTTACATTGAGAGCTTGCTGTCATTACATCTGGCTTCCGTTCAGAAGTTGCTGTTACAAGATGGAGACAATGTGGGACCAGAAAGGTGCCAAGAAGAAATGAAGACGTGGCTGGTGAATATAAGACTAGCGGCAGGCAACTTAGATTAGTAGCACTGCTTCAGCCCTGAAATGAAGAAAAAAAAAGCGCTGGCGTGGTGCTTTAATTGTACTTCAGCATTGCACTCCAATGACCCCTTTCATTAAGGCTGGTGTACATGTAAAGTGAGCGAGAGCAGTAGACATGACCGAGCTGCTGTCCGGTTACTCTATGACACTTTACAGACAAACGGTGTCACAGTCCCAGTGTGCTGTTGGGTGTGGGGTGCATCACACTCACTTGTAGGCCACCACAGGACTACGCTGCCCCCAGGCTTTCATCCTCAGGAGCCGCAGCATGCAATTCAAGAGACACTGAGTTCTTTACAACAGGCAAACATTTACCGTTCCATTCAAGTTCACAGTACCTCTTCAGCCCTGCTACTCATTCGTCTGCTGAATCCATCAGCCTCATGGATTTCCTTCCACTTCAGCCATGCACCTGGGACCTGCCACCTGCCCCCCCCCCCATGTTATTCCATGTCCACTGACCTAAAGATGTCAGAAGCCCAGGCCTGCTCCTTGGTACCTGGCCAGAGCCCTAGGCTCCAGATATTATTGGAATGTCCATCTGGGATATCAGTACGGCCTCCCACTGCCTAGAACAATTGGCCCATGCTGCCCCCAGCAACCCACTGTACCTGAACTTGACCTTGAAACTGCACTTCTCTAACCATCAACTTTCAGAAAGTGTTTTATCAACAGTAGTTCCCACCCACTGGGCTAGTTCTATAATTAACTATTTCCTATCCTATTGACTAAACCTATTGTTCTTATCCTATGTCCTATACTGTGGCTAATCCACTTACTACATAAATCGTACTTATGCTATATCAAAACTAATACTATGCTCACTCTGCACTATACACTACTCACATTACACATTAACACTTTACATGACTTAGGCCTCTTTCACACATCCGTTGTGCGCCTGACGGCTCCCTCCGGCATTTTTTTGTCCAACCGCATCCGGCTAAATGTGATGCCGGATGCGTTTTTTGTTTTGCATTGACTTTCATTAGCGCCGGATGGCGCCGCATGTCAGTGCGTTGTATGCGTTTTTGTCCGGATCCGGCGGAAATGGACATTCCGGCGGCCGGACACAACGCAGCATGTAACGTTTTTATTTTTTGCTGGTGCTGCCTGATGTGCCTGAAGCGGCGCATCAGGCAGCCGCGGCAAAATGCCGGGTGCGCCGTCAGGCGCACAACGGATATGTGAAAGAAGCCTTATATGCTGTACATTGCCATAACACATTATATCAGACGCACATCGCTATGACATGTAAAACCGCATGACACTATTCACACAGAGCAATTGTTGTCTTCAGGGGTAAAAACAGGGAAAGACAATCCACATCCTTACATTCACAATGCCAGTCTTAATATATCGGCCCTTATGTCCTTTGCTTAGTTAGAAAACTGTTCCTAATTAAAGCATAAGGGGAAAAATACACTCATTAATTAATTTTTCCGTTCGGTGGAGAAATAACCATTTGTGTCCTGCTATAAGAATTAAAAGGGAAATTGACTATTGTATTTCACACATTCCGTTGCATTTGGTTAAAATTATTATTTTTATGATGCTTTTCCTGTGCAAAGGAAAAAAACTAGATATCTTTTGAATTCTCATAAATTAGTGAAATACTTTCTACAATGTCCATTTTTTTAAGTAGCTATTATTTATTTATTATTCTTTGGGAAAATCTACTCAGTATCGGACGCTATCAGAAGAGAGTCCCTGTGCAAGAACAATATTTGGGCCATTTACAGTCCAATAGCTTCATAATGCCAGTTCCACCTTCTTTGGATGTGGTAGTGACCCAATTACCTCTTGTGCCCCTGTGTGACTGTGTGACCAATGATATGTCTGCCCTTGGTCTTATTAGTAAAAGTATTAAGTAAGTGAACTTGAATTTTTTTCCAGGTCTAGACTACTAACATGTCTTTGCTTAGCTTCAAGGCTATATCGGCATACTATTAGACATAGACATAATAAAATATTTTCATTCTGGGCACACATTCAGTTTATTAATAAACTAGATGGAGGCCCGATGCTATCGCATCGGGAGGGCAGTAATGTTACGATGGGGGCAGGCTTTGAAGCGTTGAGAATCTCTCCCCCATGTGCTCACCCACCTATCCACTCTCTCTTTCCCCATGTGCTGACTTCTCCCATCTGTGCTCTCTTCTTTGACCTGTCTACCCCATGTGCTACCCCCCTTGTCTGCTGTCTGTCTCCTTCCTGTGCTGTGTTCTCCCCTCATGTGCTGTCCCCTTTGAGCTGTCTCCCCCCTGTGCTCTGTCTCTCTCCCCCCTATGCTCTGTCTCTCTCACCCCTGTGTGCTTTCTCTCCCCCATCTGCTGTCTTCTCTTCTCATGTGATCTCTTCTATGACCTGTGTACCCCATGTGCTATACCACAGCTCCTGGGCAGTGGAGGAAGCAAAAGACAATACTGACATTACAGCAGGAGATCGCAGAGGATACATTTTGTGAGGAAAAATATTTTTTAAAAACACTCAATGAAATAATTTACCTCACAAAATTAATCCACTGTGATCCCCTGCTGTAATGTCAGTATTGTCTTTTGCTTCCTCCACTGAGGAGATGTAGTATGCTCCGTACACAGTCAGACACACTCACTCCTGTGTCTGACCGTGTACAGAACATACCACAACACCTGAGCAGGGGAGGAAGCAAAAGACAATACTGACATTACAGCAGGAGATCGCAGAGGTTACATTTTGTGAGGTAAAATATTTTTTAAAAACAGTCAGTGAAATTTTTTACCTCACAAAATGAATCCACTGTGATCCCCTGCTGTAATGTCAGTATTGTCTTTTGTTTCCTCACCTGCCCAGGACATGTGTATGCTCCGTACACGGTCAGACACAGTCAATTTTTAAAATGAACTTTCATTCGTGGGAAAACCCCTTTAATGTGACCGGCCTCCTCTGCCGCCATCTTTGTACAGAAGGAGCGTGACCGCCGCTATCTGTCTGCACAAAGATGGCGGCGGTCTGATTTACTGCGCATGCGCTCCTTCTGTACAAAGATGACGGCAGTCAGTGAATCATTTGGCTGATCACAGTGGCAGCATGTTCACAATGGTGTTCCGCTGGTGGTACCGTGCAAGAGGCTACATGAGTGTATGAGTGTGAGTGTGTGTGAGTGTGTGAGTGTAAATGTGAGTGTGAGAGTGAGTGTGTGAGTGTGAGAGTGTGAGTGTGAATGTGAGTGTGACTGTGAGTTTGTGTGAGTGTGAGAGTGTGTGAGTGTAAGTGTGTGAATGTAAGTGTGTGAATGTGAGTGTGTGTGAGTGTGTGAGTGGGACTGAGTGAGTGTGTGTGTGAGTGTGTGAGTGTCAGTGTGAGTGTGTGAGTGTGTGTGAATGTGAGTGTCTGTGAGTGTGAGTGTGACTGTGTGAGTGTGTGTGTGAGTGTCAGTGTGAGTTAGTGTGAGAGTATGAGTGCGTGAGTGTGTGTGAGTGTATGAGAGTGTGTGAGTGTGAGTGTATGAGTGTGAGTGTGTTAATGTGAGTGTGTAAGTGTGAGTGTTAATGTGTTTGTGTGAGTGTGTGAGTGTGTCAGTGTGAGTGAGAGAGTGTGAGTGAGTGTGAGAGTGTGAGTGTGAGAGTATGAGTGTGAGTGTGAGAGTATGAGAATGTGAGAGTGTGTGAATGTGTGAGAGTGTGTGCGTGAGAGTGTGTGAGTGTGTGTGAGTGTATGGTGCAAGTCTACAATTTTGTCCCCAGTGTCCTAGGACAGCTCTTTGGTCTTGACCATGGTGAAGAGCTTGGAGTGTGATTGAGTGTGTGGACAGGTGTCTTTTATTCAGACAACAAGTTCAAACAGGTGCAAATAATACAGGTAATGAGTACAGAGCAGGAGGGCTTCTAAAAGAAAAACTTAGTCGGCTGTGAGAGCCAGAATTCTTGTTGGCTGGTAGGTGATCAAATACTTATTTCATGCAATAAAATGAAAATTAATTATTTAAAAATCATACAATGGGATTTTCTGTTTTTAATTTTTAGATTCTGTCTCTCACAGTTAAAGTGTACGTACGATAAAAATTACAGACCTCTCCATTCTTTGTAGGTGGGAAAATTTGCAAATTCGGCAGTATATTAAATACTTATTTTCTTTACTGTATGCCCCCCATTCTGGGCCTCTTCCTGGTATATATGTTCCGCATCCTGGTATATATGTCCTCCATTGTGGTTTCTTCTAGTTATAAATTGTAGTGTCGGCATCCTTGCGGGCCTCCGCTCCCTCCCCTTGCAAAAACGTTAACTTACTCACTATCCTGACCACCCGACTGCATCTTCTATCTCTGCTCCCGCTCCCCAGGGTCTGTGCACACCTGGCAGATCTCCTGGCAGTGGGCTTAGGGCGTGCGCATGCTTGCTATATCTTAAACAGGCAGCATGCACGTTCCTAAAGTGTCCCCAGCCAATAGCTAGGAGACACTACTTAAGGCATGCCCACCTGTTGATAGGTGCCTCAACATCATTTGTACAAAGTTAGTTAATACTTACCTGCCTGCTGTTAGGTCCCCTTGTCCACTTGTCTGATCCTGGTCCTGTTTTGTTTAACTTGTATCCCAGGCGTTACATAAATGTGCCCCAATCTGGTATATATGTCCCTCATCCTGAGTTGCTTCGCAGTATATATGTCCCCCATTCTGGTACATATGACTCCCATCCTGGTCCCCTTCCTGGTATTTATGTCTCGCATCCAGGTATTAATATCCCCCTTCCTGGGTTCCTTCATGATATATATGTCCCTTTCTGCCTGTTCTCTAATGCATAAAAAAAGAAAATCATTCTACTCATCTTCCCCCACTTCACGTAGTGCCACGTATGTCCTGTGTCATGAAAGTCAGTGTCTTTTATGCAAGCAATAGCCGTCCCGACCATGGCCTTAACTTTAGTCTTACTACTGGAATTCTCTTTCTGGTTGCTGCTTCAGTCAGTATTCTGCTTGGCTAAAGCACTCAGTTAATCCTCTTTATTCATCTTTATCTTTGCTCTTGCTTATAAACAATCAAGATATTAAAGACAAAATTCTTCAATGATACGATTACAATATCGATGGATACTTCCTACATCACTAAATTAGGATTTTTTTTGTGTGACTCTATTGTTGCAAGAGATTGCCAGATTCACAAATCGTTTCTGACCAATATTTGACCTAGGTCTGTCATCATCCTTATATTTTCTGTAAGTTATGTAACTGTAATTACATTTTTACGTAACATAACTATGATTGTGATGTTTTGTACTGCTTGATGTGTTCCTTAGAGCACATGGACTGTGAAGAAGAACAAACAGATGTGATTAAGAAATGTATGCAGATTTTGTTGACCAGATGGAATAATGCAGATGCTTTCATTCATGCTGTACGGCAGCTCTTTCCAGCAATGTCGGAATTTATTATTCCCATGTGACATTTTGTGTTGCCCGCGTATCATGTTATGGTATGAAACATATGTCTATGCTACAGTGGAAATCTACGGAGTTTCAAGCTGCTTGTGGTTACATAGTAGTTGCATGTACTATAGTGGGTAATATTATTAAATACAAGTGAAAGTCCTTCATAGGCAAATAATTCTCTGTCGTTCGCATATACACATAAAGTTTTAAAGTTTATATATTTCTATGGTAAAAATTAAAAGTTCTAAAATTTAATGGACATGTAGAATTCTTTCAGTCTGAAGACATATGATACCATAACTGAACATAATTTGCATAATTTGCTTGCTACTTAACAAGCATTCATTTGCTTGTTAAGTAGCAGTAATAAAGTTGAAGACAGAATAAGTTATTAAATATAGGGGCCCATGATGGGGGCATTATTAAATGAAAGGGGCTCAGGATGGGAAACATTATTAAGTAAAGCAGCCCAGGAAGGATTACATTATTAAATAATGGGGGCCAGGATGGAGGACATTATTACAGAAAGGCCCAGGATGGGGACCAGTCCGGAATACATTATTACAGGATGGAGGACATTATTGCAAGATAGTGCCAGGATGTGTGACATTATTACTGCATGGGGGCCAAAATTATAAACATAGATTACTAGTAGAGATGAGCGACTTTGCCTCCGGGAGGGTCGAGTCGGGTTTCGGACCACCCGACTTTTCTAAAAGTCGAGTCAAATGAAATCGGCCTACTATCGGAAAAAGTCGGAGTTCCGACTGAAACCCGACCTGACC
>VIAB01059785.1:0-10136 GCA_009801035.1 Oophaga pumilio | reverse complement strand
ACATAGTCAGTGAATTAAAAAGACACTTTGCAAGAATGATTCACAACCATTTTAACATGGGGAAATCCTATTTTTAATGAATCCTCAAATGAGTTTTCTAGGTACTGTGTTAGTAAACATGGTTTTAGACTTTGAAGAATGAGTGTAAAACGTTGGATTGTTGTATTAAGCAGAAATTATAATAAACAGATATTACTCACACCAGTAGCAGTAATAACATTATTTTCCTTTTTCATTCCTTAGAGGCTCACCATGATCCTCCAAGTGTTTGACGTTCTATATAATATGTGACTGTACAGTAAGATTTAAGGTCCATTCCCTCTGTATAAATGATTCAATTGATATTCTACCTGTGTTGCGATTGTTAAGTTTTGTGTTTTTTTTTCTTAACAATCTTTATTTCTGTGAACCACAGTGTGACTCAATTCCCGCATGATTTATGAAGCAATTTGCACAATCTGTTATTAAAATCTTGGGTTTTATAGCTTTTAAACTAAAAGTTTAAATTTGTGGTTGCTTTCAGCTATCTTACTCTCTTATGGGAGTTTTGTGATGGCATGTTAACTCCAAGAAATATCAAAAAAAGTTATTGAAAATCTTTGCTATAACCCTCACTTTCTTAGAAGATTTGTTGTATACTGTAAATTAAAAAATGGCTAAACTCAGTGATGAAGCAGTGATCGTGAGAGAAAACACTTTTGTAAACTTGAGAAACAGTGTAGTCAGTCTTTGCCAGTCTAAAATGGTTTCCAGCAATTGGCAAAAAATATTAAAACATTTTGTTCAGACTCAATTTTTTTTTTAAAACCCTTCCCATTATGGCCAATTTTAATTTTTGCTCATTCTTCTTTTGCTACTTTTCTTTCAAAAGTCTTATCAAATGTGTCAGAATTTCCTGAAACTCGTCACTTTTCTTTTTTTTATTTCTCTGTTGATGGAGGTGTATGAGAACCCTGTGTGTAGTAAACTGTAATTGTTGTTTGGACACTTTTCAAGCTCACCCAATGTTTTGATTGCTTTTTATTGCATTTTTGGGGGTAGTTGCAACAACCAAAACAAAAGATTTCTGGGGTTTCAATTTATCATACAAGTTAAATAATTTTATATTTTGATAGATTGGACTTTTTGTGGACATGGCAATACCATCTATATTTTTTACATTTTTATATGGGGAAAAGGGGATGATTACAACTTTTATGTGTTTTATAACTTTTAACCTATTTTTAAAATCTCAATATGGGACTTGAATCTGCAACGTTTTGTTCAGTATTGCAGTAATAAAAATTACCATCTCCTATGAACGTCCAACCCTGGGTTGGGCTTCATGGAACAACAAGGATAAGGGTGAGAGAGCCCTTTAGTAGACCCCAACCTATTGACACCCCATAATCGCATTGCAAGTAGCCGATAAGCATCGGAATGGAAGTAAAATATTTTAACGTTTTCCTGGATTTTAGGTGTTGGTGTCACTTTTAAACATGAGATTTACTTTAAAGTGTCAAAATCAATAGGAAAACTGCTTGCATAAGATAAAAGGAAACGTACCATAAAAATACTTATTATTTTCATTAAGCATTTTAAAATGCTAATAAATAAATGTATGTAACAGAAAAAAACTAGTCAGTGACTGCAGGACCAGAGTCCTGCTAACATTGTACTACTTACGGTATGCACTATCTAGGCCGCTGCAATGTCATGTGTGCGTTGCACCACAATGTAGTGATGCTGCAGGAGCTTACTAATCAGTAGAGGGAATGTGGTTGTCACAGATAGTAGGATGTTCCCAGGACACTGGTTCAGTACCTATAGTTTATCAACATGGCTGCTGGTCCAGGATCCTACATTTCTTTTTACTCGACTCATTTATACGTTAGAAAACAGAGAAGTTGGAAAGTATGAAAAATGCATACAAGGTATACAACATAAAAATCTAAAGCTTCAAAACAAATGCTTCTATATGAGATAAAAATAGCCATATTTTATAGTAAGTACTTGAGATACACTCCCATATTTTTAAGAGCTATTGAGAGTATAGGTGAGCAAATTGCTTTCCCCAAATACAAATTTTTGGGGATTTCATTAATATAAATCCAGCTAACAGCCACTTTTTTGGATTTAAGTAAAGTCAGGAAGTTGTTTAAAAAAATAACACTCATTCATATCTCCCTAGTCTTTATTCACCTTGTCTGTACAACTCCTCACCTGGTTGTTCTAGTTCAGTCTTCATTTCGAGGTGCAGGAAGGCTAGAGTTAAATCCTAGCACTTCAGGTTCTGATTAGGTGCACCTATCAAGCTCTGCATATAACCAAGCTAGGTGTTCACCTTGGTCAGTAAGGTTGGCGAAGCTGAGCAGAATGGATTGGGTTGGAGCTAGAGAGAAAGAAAAGCCAGAATCTTTCTCTGAGAAGAGACTGCACAGGCCGTTTAGTAGCCTGGGTCTATTTTGTTTACTTAGAACCTTTACAAGGCTATGGATTTTGTGCTTATGTTTTTATTTTCAATGATGTACAACCTATGAAAATAAAAGTCACATTGTTTTGACACAAGAATCCAGCTCCGGTTTGAACGCTGCCTACTGTTGAGTAGATAGTCTACTGGTCTTCTTGCTATGAATCCTATCAGTTCTCTGTCATCTCTGGTGCTCACAAAGCCTCATATTATCAGATTGTCATGGCGCAATGCATGTCATGATGTCATGTAAGTCATAGACTGGCACATGGGGCCTGGTGGGCACCAGAGACACTGAATTTACCCATCAGGATCCATTGCATGAAGAAGATCGATGATCTGTGAATGCTGACCAGAAACGAAGGACTAAGCAGGGGCAGAAAGGATATCTTCATGCTTATTATACATTGGCGTATTATGTATTGATGCAAAATAAAATTTCATTTATATTTTTCTCAAGCTAATTTTTTGGATTCAACAGCCATAATAGTTGTACTTTTTTCCCAAGTGACATCAGTGTTGGAAAAGCACCTGCTGCACCTCGGCAGCACAGAACATTCATGAAAACTAACTCTACAGAACGGTAATAAAAATGTTAGCTGTGTGTTCTAGGTCAATTAATATTACATTGCATGTACACACCAAATATGGTCTAATTATAATTTTTCTGCAACTTATTACATTGTTATAGTTATTATTAACTTTAATAAACAATTCTATGACTTCTTTTTGTTATTTTATCTCTTAATTATAAATGATCAGAAAAGCTCAATTTAAGTAACAATCGTGCAAGCACTTATGCATGCAAGTGTTGTAATGAGAGTTTTCTTAATCCAATGCAAACCTTTAAGTATTTCCAATATGAAACAAAAATCCTTTGCTTTGTCTTTTCTAGTAAATTTATTTTAACTGTGCAGCGCGGCATTCTTCATTCAGAAGTAGATCCACTGGCAATCTGAACAGCATATTTAAATGCTGGACAGTCCAGAGGGAAATTATCTTTTAAATTACTTAGGAAAAAGGCAGCACTGCTTGACACCCAGGATTAACTGCTACTACACAAGTTAATTTGTTTTAAAGGATGTTACACTTTCTTGATATAGATTTGGATGGTTTAACTTTACAACCCAAGCACTATCAGCAACTGTGGCAAGCATTAGTCAAATATTTTTTTTTCCCAGAATGAATATTTAGTACTGACTAGGAATTAAAATATGTAATAAAATTATTATTAAGAGGCTATACATTACCCAGAGTAATAAGGTTCTTCCAATTACAGTTCTCATTTTCCAAGGTGTATTGCTGTTTTGTATTCGGGTAGAGTAAGTAATATCATTTAAGATTCCTCCGCAGAAACAAATGTCTCTTACCAATAGATGAGTTGTGTTTATATCGCATCAAGGGTGTTGTGGAGACTTATTAACATGCTTTTCATACAGATCAATATATTTGATGCTCCGAACAAAGTTCTGCATTTCCCCTCGCTGGTTACTATGTGGAAGTGCTAACCTATTTTACATATTAATTAATTTGCTGACTTTTAAATTGATTGCTTTTCTATAGTTGATCATGAATACAGATAAGCATCACAGGTAGAGCACAATCTACCTGTTCAAGTTGTATATGGGATATTTTATTTTTTTCATCTTTTGGGAAGTTAGGCTAAATAAATGGTGAAATTAAAAATTTGGCATTTATTTTATCCAAAAATACCAAAAGAAAAAAAAAATGAAGAGCAGCATAAGTTTTTGTTCACTGTTTTTGGAATTCCTTCTTCTGTACTCATTTGACTCCTAAAAAACACAAATAAACAAAGCAAATAGAATGTTTTCCAGCATTTTATTAGTCTTTCCTTTGTACAGTTCCCATAAAAATGTGCAGTGGTATATTTCTTAATTATTATTAGCTTATTATTCCATTAAAGGAGTTTTCCAGCCCCCCAAAAAACTATTTTGAAAACAGCTTAAAATATTCTATAGTACCAAAAGAAGTCATACTCATCTTACCAATCACTCACTCTTGTGATTCCTGATTCTCCATGAATTTTCACTTATAACTTATCAAAAGTGACCAGAAGTGTCTGATCGGGTCTGTACGTCCCTTTTTGCATTATGGGATCCAATAACCATCCATGGCCCCTCTCACTGTAAAAGCATGAGATCTCGTGTGTTATGCTGGGGTCACATTTGCAAGTGCCATGCGAGAAACTAGTGCGAGTCTCTCGCATCAATACCCGGCACTGCCGCCAGCACTCGGGACCGGAGTGTGCGGCTGCATGTATTTCTATGCAGCCACACACTCCGGTCCTGAGTGCCAGCGGCAGTGCCGGGTGTTGATGCGAGAGACTCGCGTGAGTTTCTCGCATGGCACTCGCAAGTGTGACCCCGGCCTTATTGTGAGATTTTCACACCTTGCGCTAACTCAACATTGTTGTAACTTTAGTAACCACTTAGCAAAGGTTGTAGCGTCGTTCGGTGAGAAAAAGCTTAAGATCTTGCAATAATACGCAGGATCTCATGGTTTCTCAGCAAGGGTGCTGGAGAATCCTGCTGTGAATGCTGGGAGCCTATAAACTGTAACTTTGGACTCCACTCTCACTAGAAATTTGGGTCCTTTAGTGGAAATTAGGGATATTTGTGATACTAAGTTATTTTTAAAAAAATCATCAGTCTGTGCATTGTTTCCTTCATTAAGATGGGCAGAGCTAATGTGACTAATGCCTCAAAATCATTAGCTGTTGTGGGTCACTGCTTTGGCCAGTGATTGGCTGCAGCTGTCACATGTTTGGGTCAGAACAATATTGTTTAAATGAAAAGCAAGACTGGTGGAGAACCCTTAAACCATTGAAGTGGCAGGGAATAGTGTGCAAGACTTTTTATATTTTAGAATGGTCTAAGCATTTTTCAACAAAGGTTTTCCTAAGTGGATAACCCCCCAGCCTTATTGTCCAACAAAAATAATATTGTCCTTACTTTTTCATAAAGAAATATTTTTCTTTATTTTCTTTCCTTGATGAAACTTGGAACACAGGTGCATGATTTTCATCAAGGATTGCAAAAATGAGAATCTGGAATCCATTTATAACACGTTGAATTAAATAGGACCCAAACCCAGGAAAAATGTCAACCATGATTTTTCAATTTATTACCATAATGGAATGTTCTGATGAGCGAACGCGCTCAGATAAGATGTTATATGAGCATGCTTGTGTGCTAACCCAGTGTCTTCGGCGTGCTCAAAACACATATGTTCAAGTTCCTGCGGCTGCATGTCTTGCCGCAAGACATGCAGTGATTGCTTGTTTGCTAGGCAATCCCTGCATGTATTGTGACTGTCAAACAGCAGCGAGACATGTAGCTGCAGAGACTAACATATTTTTCGAGCTCGCTGAAGTCACTCATTAGCAGCTGAGCATGCTCGGACACCACCTTATCTGAGCACATTCGCTCATCACTAGTGATAAAACCTTTAGAAACTTGAATTTTCTAGGTTATTTTATTGTTTTATTGTTAATGTAGTGCTAGAAGCTCAGGGGTGAGAGAAGAGAGAGAGAAAATTTTGCGCTGCCAGAAGGACAGGAAATGTACGTACTTTGTAAATATTAATCAATTACACTGGCACTGTTGTTTCTACCTGCCTTATTTCCCTCTTCCTATTGATGCAAGTAAATGTTCATCAGCAATACTGCTTTTTTCTGTCCCTTTGTAGCTGCACTATGACCTATCCCTTTGTTGTAAAATGGCATTCCTTGGCCAGCCTCCATCTTTTACATTGGCTGTGATAGCCCCCCATGATTAGCTGCGCTAGACCATGTAACATAACTGCAAGCATTATGGGGAAGCCCATCTAGCCATGCCTGACGTCATTAGCCCACTCTGTGACTCTTTTGCAATGTGTGAAATGTCGCCATATTTTTTGGTTGATTCACATGAACCAAATCATGAACTGAACTTACAAGGACCAGCAGATTTCAGGAAATTCAACTCAAATTTGATTCACGGTGGGTCAATCCAATCATCTCTATTTCTCGGAATTTCTAATAATATTTTCTATGTCCAGCTCTGAGAAAAATGCTAAGCACCAGAGCCACTAACTGGTTCTCTGCTACCACAAGATGAAAGTGAAAATATACAGACATATTTGATTGTATCCATTTGGATATCATTTTCCGTTGGGTGTAAAAGAATGCAACTGTGAAAGGAAACAAATATGCAGTTCTCTTTTATATTCACATTCAAAGTGTTACCTTTCATCAGGTATAATTGTTTCTGCAATTAGGCGTTCATTAAAATGGCTGTACAGATGCTTAAGAAGAAGAATTCTCATTACAGAATCCACAGCCAGTCGTTGCACAGGAGATGATGTGTTGTTGATGGGTTTCGCAATTAAATGTGTTTTCACTATCAAACCTAAGTACTTTACAATATTCAAGTAACTTCTGGTAGCTGAGACAACCATCACCCCTCACAGTAGGTTCCTTTATAATGAATGGTGTTTCTTCCTCCAGCGTATACATATTATTGCATATATAAATTCATGTGGTCGCATCCAAATTTTTCCTAGAAAGGTTGGTAAATATACTGTGTTCATATGTAATAATCCCATGGGCTAGATAAAAATGTAGAAGTGGAGCATATTATATGATTATTTATTCATCACCAATATTTGTATAGAACCAATCTGTACACAGATAGTAATAGCTTATGTTACTCTCTGTCTCCAGAAAGGGTTCATTCTCTGATTCCCACACTTCTTATCTTCGAAGAATGGATATCCTATTCTATTCTATATTTGTCATGCCTTTATACAAATGCATATAATTGGTTTTGCTATGCTTGTATTGAACTGTGGTGTATTGTGATAACTTTTCCAACAGCGCCATGTATTGACAATGTTCTCATTACAGTTTACTTTCTGTTTCATTGATTACTGTGCAATTTAATATTTAAGGCTCATAAAGGCTTCCGTAGTTTCCCATCAGCCTCTAAATTAGCTTTCTCCCTTCTTCTCCAGCAACCATTTTGGCCTCATGGATGCTGACATGCTGATTATCTCTCCCTGATTTTCAGCCCATCTTGTTGTTTACCTCCCCATGGCACAGTCAGTGAGTTATTTTCCCCTTGTTAGAGCTCACCATATTGTATTATGTAGTTACTCCGTTCTATATGTTTTATATCAAAGTAGTCTTTTGATATTACAGATATTTATACTGCCGGCATGTTGTGCAATTACATTGTAAATGTGCTGTACCATACATAATACTATGTATTTAGATATTCTGTATGCCTTGTACTGAGTACTTTCATTTCTCTTATAGTTTTACAATGATCCTATCAATAAAAGTTGTAAAGGACCCCTTGCATCTACCTCAATGCATCGACAGGAAAGAGTTTAGCTGTCTGTCAATTCGCTTTTCTTAAGCACAAAGTTGAGGGTGCCAGAACAGTAAAATGACTACTATAAACGGGGTTGAAGCACAGACACTGGCTTCTATCAGAGAGCAGTCAAGCATCACACAGACACCATGTCAGATAGAGGATCTGAAGAGTATGCAACAGGCTCACATGTCAGCTCATCAGCTTCAAGGAAGTCTGTAAGCAGCACCGCAATTGCCACCGCCAGTGTGAAGGCAGAAGCTGCCAAAGTTAGAGCTGCCTTTGCTGAGCAGGAGTTGAAATTAAAGAAAGAAAAAGCACATCGACCTTGCAAAACTTGCTGTGGACGCAGAAGCGGCGGCAAAAGAAGCCGAAGCACAGACTTTAGAAGAAACAGCATGCTGCAATAGTCGAAGTGTCAGCTTAAGACTCGATCCAGAACTTAATCATCGTGATATCTCACGACACACTTCAGACTATGTGCTACAGCACACCCCATTAGACGATTACTTACTTTCAGCTCCAAGAGCGATACCAAAGCCTGATGATCATCAGCGTCAAAATTTCGCCACTCAGTCATTGACACTCATCCATCAATCATCACATGTCAAGCAAGAAAGTAATTCCATCCACCTACCATCAGTGCGACATGCACCCAAGCCTGAAGATCTGTACTACACAACGAATGCTTTTAAGATAGAAGACTCAGATGATGACTATCGTGGCAATAATGCATTTTATGGTAACAATAGCTCACTGAGACCTCACCACAGTCACAGGCACCCAGATCGCCCTCTCAGAGATCAAGAGCTACCAGATTTTCTCAAGTTCTTCGCACGCCGTGAGTTACTCACTAAAAGTCTCTCAAAGTTTAATGACCGTCCTGAAAGTTACAGAGCTTGGAGAGCTTCCTTGAGAAATGCCACTGCTGGAATAGACATCTCTGCCAGTGAAGAGATCGACCTATTGGTGAAGTGGCTAGGAAATGAATGAGCAGTACATGCAAAACGCATCAGAGATATTAACATCAATCTCCCGAGCAGAGGCTTGTACATGTTATGAGAGAGACTTGACGAGTGCTACGGCTCCTCAGAGATGATAGAAGAATCCCTCTTTAAAAGGTTGGAAGGCTATCCTAAAATCTCTAATAAGAGCTTTCACATGCTAAGAGAATTAAGTGACCTCTTGGCAGAACTCCAAGTCGCCAAGACTGAAGAACACCTGCTAGGCCTCACAATCCTAGACACAGCCAGGGGCATCAAACACATAGTGAAGAAATTACCTTATAGTTTGCAAGAAAAATGGATCAACCGAGGTTCAGATTACAAACAGATTCCCTCCATTCAGCTTCTTCGTAGATTTTGTGCACCAGCGAGCTAAGATCAGCAATGATCCCAGCTTTAACCTTTCCACCTGAGATCCTGTCAATCCAAGAACAGATAAGCTTGCTCCAGTCCATAACCCCAGAGGTCCACCTATCACCTTGCACAAAACGAATGTATCTTCTACAAATTCATCACACAAGACCCACAGTACAGCAGATATCGAAGAGTCACTGACAAAAGACCCAGACAAGGAAAGCCCCCTGCATAAAAGGCCTCACCCACTAAAAAAGTGCAGGCGTTTTAGGGAAAAATCTGTAGCTTTTTTTTATTTTTTGTTGAAGGATCAATATTAGGGCTTAATTTTTGTGGGAAGATTTTGTGTTTTCAGCTTTACCTTTACTTTTTTTACATATGACTTTTTGATCGTTTTTAATTTAATTTTTTGTGTCAGTATGATGAAAAAGCAACATTTTTGATGTGCTTTTTATTATTTCTTCTACAGTATTTTTAAATACCACAACAGTTTTATAGATCTAGTCGTTCTGGATGTGGCGATGACAGTTATGTATAATGTATGTTTTTTGCTTATTTTATCATAAAGGCTGCATTTTTAGTGTTAAAAGGGTTTTTGTGATTTTAGTGCCCATAGTATGTGTTTTTTTTACTATTTCACATATTTATTTTACTTTTTCACTTAGTCTCTCTGTGGGACATGAATATTTATTACTTTGATTGTTGGTCTCATGTATTGCAGTACTCGTGTACTGTAGTGCATGAGACCTGTCAGTGTTTCACTGCTTATAGGTGGATCTTAGAGGCCACCTAAGCTTTGGGTTATCAAATGACCTCAGGGTACCATGGCAATGATAGGCATGAGCGATTAGTATAGCTGGTGGTCGATGCTGTACCACTGTTGCGATTGACAGTGGTATTTAAGGAATTAATCAGCCTCGATCAATTCCAAAGCAATCCATGGCCATTGACACG
>VIAB01059769.1:0-10146 GCA_009801035.1 Oophaga pumilio | reverse complement strand
CATTAACGTGCAAACCACCCTTGGGGGTGAATGGGTTAAAGAATAAGTTGTAATGTGTGTGCAATGGTTTGTATTCTGCATTTTTCAGTAGTTTTCTCCCCTGCACACTCTGTCTATGGTTTTAATTTTTCTCAGAGCTAGTGGATGGAGACTGGTTGCTGAAATGTCACCCCTACTCAGAGCCATTAATAGGTTATACCCCAAATCACATGGTCTTATAATAATGTACACATAGAATTATTAATTTTTCACCATATAGCTAATTAGTTTTTTTAAATCTGCCTCAATTTTCTCTTATTACCTCCCCAAAATGGTGAATTTCCAGGATCTATATACCCTCCAGTTGCTACTGGAACCATCCTGTAGTAATTCCAGTGTTCAAGGTTGATCGTTAACAGTGCAGTCTTTTTTAGCTGGCTTTCTTCCAGCATAGCTGTACTCTGAGTTGTATCTACAACGAAGTTTCTACTGTGAGAGATAATGCCAACCATGTAAAGATCCTTATTCATTACAATGCAGAGAGATCATACCATGAAGTAGTGGCATGTGTATGTGTTGGTAACTAAGAGGAGATATATACTTCAGGATGGGGCTGTATTCAGAGGGCTGTATACTGCAGTAGGCAGCTGTTAGGAGTGATGTATTGCAAGATTGGGCTGTATTTAGATTTAGAGAGCCTGAAAGGAGAGCTATACAACAAAGGGGAGAGTATATAGGGGAGCTAAAACTAAGATATACCATAGGATAGGGGTGTATACAAATAGAGTGGAATAAGAAATGACATACTGCAGGATAGGACTCTGTATAGAGGGGCTGAGAGGATATACTGCAGGTCAGAGCTTCATACAAAGATCTGAAGGGAGAAATATATTACTGGTTGGGGCTTAGATTTGGTGAGCTGTGTTTGCAGTTTGATACTGAGAGAACAGGCATGTGAAACTGCAATGGACTATCTATTGATACATAAGACAGAGGATTAACCTCTTTCACATGCATCAACAGAGCAGCATTTGCAGATTTACAAAACTGATCTGTCAGCAGCAAGCATCAACAAAGCTCTACTCTATCATTGTGGTGGAGCGCAGGAAAGTTGAGCTCTGCTGTAAACAACTAACAATACTTTAAAACACACAGGCAGCGATATTGATGTAGATGGTGTTAGGGTCTGCAGAACGCACCAGATAAATCTAAATAGTGGGTGCGTTTGCAGCCCAGGGTCCACCGTGCAGGCAGAGCCTGCTGCTAGTAAGATGGCGGTATAGGCAAACTCTGTTACTACACAGAGTCGCAAATATAAATACTGTGGCACAATATGGCGGTATAAGCAAACTCTGTTACACCACAGAGTCGGTGAGGTAAAGACGCAGAGATAGGTACTGTGTTCTGTTAACTCCACAGGGATACACAGATAACTGCTGTGCGGATAGCAGTCCGTGATCATGCAGACAGCAACGCAATCAAGCAATCTCCTCACCGGAGAAGCCGGTATTCTAGGGGCTTATTTAAGCCAAGCCCTAACCACGTACACACAAATCTACTCACCGGAGGTGCCAGTATTCTAGGGGCTTATTTCAGCCGAGCCCTAACCACATGCCGCATGGCCATACAACCCTTTTATAGAAGCAACTACAGGGTCTGCCAGAAAAGGACCAATGAGAAACTGTTCAGAACACATGTAGTTTCAGGATCTTCCTGGCGGACCAATAGGAGCTACTGCAGTACCTGAGCATGTGACCCCTGATCTCCAATGAGAGATCTTACCCTGGGCATGCTCAAAAGGGGAAACGCAGGACTTAGTCCTAAAGATGTCTGCTCGCCGCTGACCAGTACTGGCCACAATAGCAGAACCTGGAGAGGAAGCAGTAAACCTCTGCACAATACTAGGCTGAGCAAGACGCTGGGACCGACGTCTCTGCTGAGGAGACTCCACTGCGGCCGGAGACAGATAGGGGACCGCAGCGGGAATGGCTCGAGATTCCCCCTGTGCAGAGGCGGGAACTCGACCTCTAACAAATGGCAGAATATAAAATCAGTCAGGCAGAGTACTGAATGGGACCATACAGTGTACTGAATAAGGTAAATTCTACACTTAGTATGTCTTGACGATAGCTCAGAGAGTTGGGGTTAGTCAGGAGCACACAGGAGAGGAAGGAGGGGTGTAAAATTAATGAAACTAGATGTGCAAAGTGGAAGCTAGAAATTAAAAAAGTCACAAATACAATAATACATACAATAAAGAAATGTTATGTTGAAGTCTGCATATCAACAAAAAGCATGCATTTACTGTAATTTGTGAAAACTAATGCAATTCTTGGTATATTCCTTTAAGGCTCTTCATAAACGTCAATAAACTGCTGTCACCTGAACCGTCAGCTATTTGACAATCCACCTTGTGTTAAGCAAGACACATTTTAGCAGTTTGAATGGTGAGTTTATGGAAATTGGAGAACGGGAGTAAAATATGCTGTATACTATAAAGTTTCTTATATTCGCTTGTACTATAGTACTACATAACAAAAAATTTAGTCTTGAGAAGAGATGATGTTTTAGAAGAAAATAGCCTAAATCTTTGTGTAAATGTATAGAATTTTTGTTTTGAATGTGCATCCAATGGGTTCGATCTTTGGAATTCCATTGGCAAATGTTCCATTTCAAGTTAGATTGGAATTTAGCCTCTTCAGTGAAGAAGACTGGGACTCTAGTGCCACCTTTTGGATGTAACAATCTTAAATGTCAATAATCACCCTTTAAAGGGCCTTGCCACATGACTAAAGATAAGCCAAACCAGAATCTCCACTTACAGACATGTCTGCAAAATGCATTTGCTCCTTTTCAGTTCAAGACCCTTTTGTAAGGAAAGGGATGCCGCCATTTTGTATAGGGCCTATACCAGCCTCCATTTTGTCGGTTCACAGAGCCACAAATTGCTAACTACACAGGGCCTATTAGCATATTCAGTACGACCAGTTTTGATGTCCACTATGAATCAATAGGGCTTTAACATGCTAATTGATTTAGGCCAGTGTCTGAATAAGATGGTCAGTCGTATGTTAAATGGCTCAAACTTAAGCCAGTATTTCCTGCTCCATATGAATTGCAGGCCAGTTAACATGCGTGCTTCAAAGCAAAGGGGAAGGGCCTAGCAGACTTAAGAACTGTAGCATGGACAGGCTGCATGCATTCCATTTGACACACAGGAGCCAAGAAGATGGTCTAGGAAGGACCAAGGGACTATCCAGCAACTGAAGACTGTTACCTGGAGAGCCCCTGCCTTCCCATGACTATACTACCCGGTAATATTGATCTATAGCTTATACCTTTAAGCCTTGTACATTATCGTTGTATTTTTTCTCTGACTGCAAATCCATTATAATTACGTTGTATAGCTTTACTGTATATTTCTGTAATTATCTAGTGCGCTCTTAAGGCGATTAAACCATAAAATTAATCTTGGGCTGATGCTTTTACTCTGATCACGAATCTTAGAATACCCAGTGGGTAACAGGACAACCTCCCCGGCGGCCATTTGCTCTAGGTGCAGTTCCCTTACTGACCTGAGAGACAAAGGGGGCGCCGGAAAGCTGTACCTGTGGAGTTACGTCCCATTGGTGACGTGGGAGGAAAGGGGATCGTCCGTCACATTTGGTAGCAGCGGTGGTATCAGAAGCTGTGATACCCAGGCTACCATGTGGCGGTCGGCTTAGTTCCTCACACCTTTAAAGGGTCAATATTGACTTTTAGGATTGCAACTTCTGATAGGTGACACCAGAGCTTCATTACTTTTCTCTCTGAAGTGGGTATTTGCATATTAAAATTCCCATTGAAGAATTGCATGGCCTATAAGTCTCCCTACAATAACGACACGCTCCACAAAAATCAACTTTATCACTTAAATCCCTGGTTAGGCTGGTTCACACAGTATCAGTCTTCTTAATATCTTCCTCTAGATCAATTGTGGGAGAGAAATTTCTGAAGTTTTCCCCTTCATCCACATCCTCTCTTCCCATCATTGAAATATGTATTTTTTGAGCTGTACTAAATATGTAATTATGTAATTGCAAAGTCAATGTCAAACAGATTGCAATCTATATAATTCACATCAATAGTGCTTGACTGTAACACCTTCTGTGTTATGAAGGGCAGTTGAGAAACATGCAAGAAAGAAAAGTGATTGTGATATTTCCTTTGTGTGTTAATATCTCTTTTATAAATTGTGTAAAAATCTTCCATGGTTTATGCTCCTGGTGAGTCTAGTCTATTTTTGTCAGGCCCTGTCATTGCTCCCATTTTTTCTTTTTGGTTTGTCATGGGGTGGTACAGACATTCCAACAATAATTACACATGGTCTGTGACATTAAAAATATTAAGGGGTCATCATCATATCCATTGTGCTCATCAGGAATAAATGCTGAAAGATGGCATCATGTCCAGATTAAACATACAAAAACATCAACCTGTTTTCAATTCTTCGGAGGGCTTGTTTCAATAGAATTCTCCATGTAATTAATAAAATCTGATATATGGAAACAATTTTCACAAAAGAAGCAATATTTCAATGACTACTTATAGGGTAATATAATAAGTAATGATAAGCTGTAATGATAAATGGTGATTTTGGAGCTCTAAAACATAGGATTCCTTGTCAGCACATATTATATCAATTTATTTATTATATTACAATATTTATAGTTAAAACCTCAGTGCACTTTAGTGTTATGTGTTATCCCATATAATGACCACAGTTCGATAGCAGCATTCTGAACTCAACATCTACCTTTTACAATGTATTTATCTATTATGCTTACTTACTGTATATAATTACATCATATTCCAATGCACATTACAGATATTGTCCCCATTGGGATTACCAAAATCTAAATTCCCTTTCAGTATGTCTTGGGAGTGTGGGAAGAAACCCACTCAAACACAGGTAGAACTTACAAACTCCTTGCAGATGTTTCCCTTTGTGGGATTTGAACCTAGGACTCCAGCGCTTCAAGGTAAGAGTGCCAAGTACTGAGCCACCATGTTTTCTAGTGTATGGGATTCCCTTAGCAAATGTAATTATAAAATTTCAAAAGCAAGTTCAATTATGCATAGAGCTTGGAAATGAATTAATCACCTGGAATTGACCTGAATTGTGTTTAAGACCCCATAAAAATGTGCAAACATTACAAAAATGACTATCCTTTGGTTAAGTTACACACCTCTCCTGGTTCCAAAGTCAAGAACTGCATTTTGCTTCTTCTGCAGCCATTACCTTCTTTTGCACACAATGGACATATTCTAAAGGGTATGCCACACTAAACGAGATCACTAACGAGATCGCTAACGAGATCACTAAAACGTCACTATTTAGCGATCTCGTTAGCGACGTCGTTGTGTGTGGCATGTAGCAACGATGTGGCCCCTGCTGTGATGTCGCTGATCGTTCACTAGAGTTCTGGACCGTTTTTTGATCGTTGGCGTCCCGCTGGTGAGCCTATATCGCTGTGTTTGACACCTTTTGCGAACGACGAGCGACCTCGTTTGTGACGCATATGACTGTTTTTAGCGTCACGGAGTGGATCGCAATATCTGTAAGTTCTCTTTTGCGTCACAGAGAGGATCGCAGAAGTTGCAAAGCAGGCTAGCAGGACGCAGAGAGCAGGAGCGATGCTGGAAATTCCTATGAATCAGAAGTGCTCAGTACATGCTAATAGATCCTAACGACCGCCAAAGTCATTAAAGAAATCTCTGACCGCTGATGAGTTGTTTATGAGATCTCCTGTTTGGCAGCTACTAGCGACCTAAAAGAGATCACACCAACGATCTCGTTAGCTTGCGTCGTTATTGAGATCGCTAACCAGATCGCTAAGTGGGGCAGTACCTTAATGGTATGCCTAGATATTTCCTAAATAAATGAATCTAATACATTCTGTGCCAACAAAAACAATGCACAACCAATTGCCAATGAAACAAAAGCTTCTTTCATGACAAAATGTGCATACATTTGTACACTTCATGGTAATTTCTGGCTCACAGGCTTATAGTCACAGTAGATCTTTAAGTGATTTACTTAGAATGAATACATTTTTTGCCTCTTTGGATGTAAAAAAAAATCTGGACAGCTCTTTTTCTAAGTGCTAGTGTGTATACTTTCCTAATTGCTTGTCAAACAGAATGCACTGATGTAAACTGTAAAATAATTTACAGTAAGCTAATTTAAAAGAATACAGCAGGATTTGGCAAGCTTTTCAGGACACACAGCAAAAAGGTTGCTTCTCTTTTCAATTTATCATAATACTGATGGGTTTAGCAGTCCCGTTTCCTCTTTATTGTTTATCATGCATTCACATTTGATTACATTTGTAATTATACTTCTATAAATTTTTATTTGTTGCCGTATCAAAATTAATAGCTGATCTTTTTCACATGAACTGGAAAATTGTCATGTCATTTCACTCGAGTATGAAGTAGTGCAATGAGGCAGGTGGACCTAGGTCTGAAGAAGTCTAATCTTAACTTTTTTCCGAATCGTACACATATCGTAAAGGGCTATCTGATCACTGGGTTCCAAGTGCTATGACCACACGGCGATCCAGAGAAAAGACCTGTCTGAATGGAGCCGAAATAGTCTATATAGGAATGCAAAAATACAGAGGCAGTCCTCTAAGGTAGTATGTACTAAATCAGACCTGGGCAAAGTGCGGCCCGCAGGCCACATCCGTCCCCCTGGTTGTTAAAGTTCGGCCTGCATACAGAGACAGCCAAAGGGTTGAAAAAGTGGTCCAGGGGTTGCTCAGTGCCCTCCTCTGTGGCGCCCCTGAGGGTCCATTCGCCACAGAGGTACTGCTCCTCATCCAGAGGTGTGGTACCCCACTCTCAGGTAAGGAGGGAGCACCACTCTAACACCTGAACCCAACACAGACTGTAGCAGCAGGGCACCCTGGACCTACCCTATGGAAGGATGGTCTCATCTCAGGCTGGGTAGGTAAGGGTGTTGGGGAGTGGGTGGAGACAGTAGAAGGAAGTGGGTGGGGCTTAGAGAGGGGGTAGGAGACTGTAGGGTCAGAGGGAGTGGGGAGCTCAAGCTGTAAGGAGCTTGTCCCCAGACGCAGAAAGATAGAATTAAGCATGAGGTAGAAAGATGCTTACGGAAGGATAGAAGAGGTCCTAGGGGCAGGGTTAGTGAGCAACCCATCTGTGGTGCCCGATCCAATAGTGGAGGGACCAGGTCGCAGTAGGGGTACTGGCCCCCAAGCCTAGTGGAAGAACTTCAGAACTCAGCTAGCAAGCCAGCGGCAGTGGCACCTGTAGGTGCTTCCACCACAGCCACAGTTATCTACGCTGAAAAGGCAGCCATATAGAAGCAAGGGAACGCAGAGACGACGTCACCCGACAGGTTCCGCAGCTGCTGGCTAGGGACACCGACTGTGAGGTGTTGGACAGGAAGGGTGGAAAGTCAGCACAGCGAGACGGCCAGGAAAGGAACACATAGAAGGGAGTCCTGGAAAGGTGTATCCCAATCTACCTGGGAGTTTGCTGGTCCCCTCACCTGGAGGACACGGCACCATGCGGGCATCTGTGTACACAAGAACCATGAGTAAAGTTTTGGAAACTTCACCTGACTGTGTCCTTTCAAGTTCATCCTGCAACACCCACTCAGCACTGCTACATTCCTTGCCAAATACTACATCATTACCATCTCCAATATATTACATCTGCCCTGGGACTTAGCTCCACCTGTGGGGAGCTATACCAACTCTGCTGCATCAACAACTGTCCCAGAGGACTGAATCTGCAGTGTCGGCTAACATCTCTGTTGCCGAGCACCACAGGTGGCGTCATGAACACTTTATTACAAACTCTTTATTTTTCCCCTTTTTCATCATTATTCCCTTTTATTGGACGCCCAGGGCCACGGAACGGATCACTGTTGCCGTGACACTGCCCCTTTAAGAAGCGGCCCGGTACCGAGTATCCCCACTGCCCTGGCGGGCACTCCACCTCCATCCACTGCCGTCCGCTGTCACCACTACCTTCATCCTTAGGATGCAGACAGCAGTGAATACATTGGCGGAGGAGGGGCCGCCAGCCCTTTCTTCCACCAATCAGTGTGTAAGACAGCTGACGCGATGACATCATTTTATCACGTCAGCTGTCCACTGCGGAGAGTCAGCACACCAGAAGGAGCAGAGGCAGAGCGCTGTGGAATTGGGAGTGAGGTGAGTGGTTTTTTTATGTGTATGTGATGTTTGTATGTACATAGGTGTAGGAGGCTATGGGAGTTTACACTGTATATGTGAGGCTATGTTAGGCTCACACTGTATATATATGGGTGCTCATGCTGTATATGGGAAGCTATGTGAGGCTCACACTGTATATGGGATGTCACATACACGTTTCTTAGCACGTGACGTAGGGGGCTAATTTGTCTCCTCTCACTCAAACAACACTTAACCTTTGTTCTTGATTATAAAGTGAACACAAATCACACCCCAACACATTCAGCACACGCCAATTTCTTAACGCTGCTGACTTCACTCATCAAACACGTGATGTACAATAATAAATTATATTGTGGTACCGTGTTAGCCAGAAAAATCGATGTGAATACTTTTCCGCCCAAAGATGTCAAACGTATTCTCAGAGTGATACCTTTATTGGCTAACCAGAAAATAATAGGTTTGCAAGCTTTCAGAGCACAGTGGCTCCTTCTTCAGGCAATATTACAAATAGATTAATAAGAAAAAGGCACAACATTTAAGGGATAGTACAGTAGGACATTTGTTGATTAGGTGGGAGGTGTGATGCCTCCTAAAGATAAGCCAAGTAAATCGAATTAGCAGGAGACCCCCCTATGGTTCTGAGTTCTACGAGTAGGCAGATGTTATATCCTTTTGTCTTAAGTGCAATCATGGGGATACAGCCTTACTAGTTATTCTGCCACCGATATACGTGGACGAGATGTATCTGAAGGGTGTGATCATGAATCTCTATATAAACAATGGCGGATAGCGTTAATCGCCAGCACGTGCTCCTATCTCTATCAGCGGCACGTGGTAGTCCGGAAGGATGATGCAGTAATAATTCAACAGGCTTTATTACAGTACCTTGATGAGACGAGATGTCAAGGAAGTTGAAGAAATGAAGATGAGGTAAAAGTGAAGACTGTAGAAGAAGCGGTTATAGCAGCACCAGATTAGAGACGGTAGGAGCTCCAAGCTGGAGGTAACAAGAGAATCCTTTCTCCAGCTCTGCAGCACATGTGTCAAACCAAGATGGCCAGAGTACAAGACAGGAAAAGCCAGCCAAAGCAAGGAGTAGCTTTAAGCATAGAGGTATTATGGGAAACACCATAACAAATATTAGAGTGCAATACAAACAATGGCCAGTAGATGGCAGCAAAGTATAACAAATACAATAGATGATGTTAAATATATACAATTACATGAATGTCCATGTATGTCTGAAAATCTATCAGAATAACTGAAACAGTACACTAGTTATTTTACTGACAATATAGTTTCCCTTACTTTTTTCAAATGGAGGCTATGTGAAGCTCATGCTGTATATAGGAGGTTATGTGTGACTCATGCTGTATAGTGGAGGCTATGTGGGGCTCACACTGTATATGAGAGGCTATGTGGGGCTCATGCTCATTCTGTATATCGTGAGGCTATGTGGAACTCATACTGTATATGGCGAGGTTAATTCATAATTGACCAGCACATCTTCTTGATTATCAAAATACTTTTTCTTTATTCAAATCCTCTTAAAAACATTATAAGGGATCAAGACAGAAAGGAATAGCTAGTCCCACATGAAAATAAAACTTTACGCGTTTCGACCCATATGTGGGTCTTAATCCTAATGAGTGAAAAACAAAACTCCTGACTGGATATCCTGCTCAGGAGAGGAAATGAAATTTATGAAACAGCTGATGAGTAATCAATGTTAGAACACATACCAATCAATAAGGTGCACTACACGTATAGAAAACTACATATTATATGGAGATCAAAACTATGGAGCAACATCCTAAAGATTATTTCTGTATATCAAAAAATTAAATAATGAAAAAAAATAATAAAAATAACTTAAATCTGTTTTCTGATTCAAACTTAACCCCTTAACGACCGCCGATACGCCTTTTAATGGCGG
>VIAB01059767.1:0-10147 GCA_009801035.1 Oophaga pumilio | reverse complement strand
TCTGTATCTCTACATTTGGATCAGTTCTGGCTCTGTATCTCTACGTTTGGCTCAGTTCTGGCTCTGTATCTCTACATTTGGATCAGTTCTGGCTCTGTATCTCTACATTTGGATCGGTTCTGGCTCCTTATGTCTACATTTGGCTCGGTTCAGGCTCCGTATCTCTACATTTGGCTCGGTTCTGGCTCTGTATCTCTACGTTTGGCTCAGTTCTGGCTCCGTATCTCTACGTTTGGCTCGGTTCTGGCTCCTTATCTCTACGTTTGGCTCGGTTCTGGCTCTGTATCTCTACGTTTGGCTCGGTACTGGCTCCGTATCTCTACGTTTGGCTCGGTTCTGGCTCCGTATCTCTAGGTTTGGCTCGGTTCTGGCTCCGTATCTCTACGTTTGGCTCGGTTCTAGCTCCGTATCTCTACGTTTGGCTCGGTTCTGGCTCATGTATCTCTACGTTTGGCTCGGTTCTGGCTCCGTATCTCTACATTTGGCTCGGTTCTGGCTCCGTATCTCTACATTTGGCTCGGTTCTGTCTCCGTATCTCTACGTTTTGCTTGGTTCTGGCTCCGTATCTCTACATTTGGATCGGTTCTGGCTCATGTATGACCTCATTACCAGGAGGATTATTATACGAGGCCTCACTTCCCGTGCGGTGTCTGCTCCTCCCGTTCTCATTATATAATGCATCTCATCTGAAACGGTCATGTCTGAAAGTGTTGACACCCTTGAAATTGTTCCAGAAAATGAAGTATTTCTCCCAGGAAACTATCGCAGCTACACATATTAATTTCCTTTGTATGTATTGGAACAACACAAAAAAAAACAGGAAAAAAAAAAGTGGACATTCACACAAAACCCCAAAAATGGGCCGGACAAATTGTTTGGCACCTTTCCAAAATTGTGGGTAACAACTTTGTTTCAAGCATGTGATGCTCATTCACACTCGCCTGTGGCAAGTAACAGGTGAGGGCAATATGAAAATCCCACCTGATACCAGATAATAAGGGGAGAAGTTGAGTCAATCATTGCATAGATCTGAGAGTTGCTGTTGGGAGAAGGATATGAGACCTGGAGCAGTTTACAAAAGAAGAAGAAGAATGGACCAAAACTCCAGCTGAGAGGAGTAAGAAGCTTGTGGATGGTTCTAGGAAGCGATTGATTGCAGTTATTTATTCCAAAGGGTGCAACCAAATAAAGATGAGGGGGCCAACAATTTTGTCTGGCCCATTATTGGGGTATTCAGTGAAATTATGTCCAATCTGCATTTTTTTTCCTGTTTTTTTTTTTGTGCTGTTGAAATAATTTTCTGGGAGAAATACTTAATTTTCTGGAACAACTTCAAGGGTGCCAACACTTTCAGTCATGACTGTATCTCACGAGTTTTCTATGAATCTTCATTATTTCTAGAAATTCTGCAGCTCGCACTTTCGCTTTCTCCGGCGTCTAACCTCTCCAGCCTCCCTCTGCCCGGTAACTGCTGATCATCTATAGATTAATTTTCCTATTGGAGGAGCTGTAACTCCCGTCCAATCAGAGCTGAGCTCTGCTCTCGGGTGCACAGTGCCTGTGATACTGTGACAGTCGTGTTTTGGGTCTCAGGTGAAACTTTCGTCTTGTTCTCGGGGTCCCGTCATATGTCAGAGGCAGGATGAGGAAGATGTCCCCCCTCATTGTGCTGCTCCTCTATGTGTCTGCGGTGTATTCTGGTGAGTATGGAGGCGACCAGTGATTGTACCTTATATTACATGTTATTACGTCTTATGTCCTATGTTGTGTTCTCCTTGTAGTTTATGTATCGGTGTGTTGTCGTCTGTCACGATTCAGTCGCCCACTCATAACATGTGACTCGGAGGTGACTATATAGGGGGCTCCGCTTCCCCCACTCACCTATCCCCATAGGCTGATAATGGCTCCGCACAATCCTGCTGACAGGTTCCCTTTAACAGTCTTGGCCTCGGGTTTCAGGTCACTTAAATTTTCTATTACTATCACTAATATTTCTTATTCCAAATTGAACGCTTCCAAATCAGTGATTTTTCCCATTTTAGTTCCCATCCAAATCAGAAACAGCTTGTAAAAACTGTTCTCCTTTAAACAGATTGATGAGGGTCTCCCATATCTGGGTATATTATTGACAGCCTCTCATTTTATTTTACAAAAGAACTTTGATTCTCTCTATAAGTCTTTAAGATTTGGATAGATATGTGGAGCGCCCCCTAGGGCCAGGGGAACTCAGTCTGGGTCGGTTGTTCAGGGGAATTGTCACGGCAGCAGTGACCTGGTCCGTGGCCCTGGGCGTCCAATAAAAAGGTGATTGAATAAAGATGATGATAGGGGAAAAGTTTATAGGGGAATTGTTCGTGACGCGAGCTGTGGTATTAATTTAGGCAATGAAGGTGATGGCCGACGCCACGGTACAGATCCACTGGGGCAGTTGGTGACACAGCAAAGTTGTTATAGCTCTCCACAGGTAGAGCTAGACCCCAGGGCAGTTATATAGTTTAAAGTAGATGATGGTAACGGTTGTGGTGCAGGGCTGATGACACAGTAAATAATTCAGAAGACACAGCAGAGTGCAGTCTTTTCAGTTTACTCACTGTTGTTGAAACAATCCCCAGCCGGGGTGCTGTGTCCTCCGGGTAGGTGGCCCAGCCAGCTCTCAGGTGGTTCGGGGTACATTTTTGCCAGAACCCCCTTCTTGTGTTCCTTCCACTGGCCGTTTCCCTGCACTGGCTACCACCTCTCCTGCTTTGCGCCACGCACACAGTGTCTTAAGCCGGCAGCCTCGGATCCTGTCGGGCGACGTACTGTCACTCGACCGCTACGTCATCTGGGGTGATTCTTGCAATGCATCCCTGGAAACGGAACTTGGAGGCAACTTCGCTGAGGAGGGGGAAGACTGCGGGGGCCGACGGAGGGTGAGTATATCAATATTTTTTATTTTAATTCTATTTTTGACAGGAATATGGTACCCAGGGCCTGGAGGAGAGTCTCCTCTCCTCCAGACCCTGGGTACCAAGCGCACATGAAGCGCTCACTTCCCACATGGTGGTCATAGCCACATGCGTGAAGTGAGCATTTCAATGCAATCCTATGGCGGCGTAATCGCCGCGATTACGCCTAAAGAATGGACATGCTGCTTATTTTTGCACGAAGCCATTACGCTCCGCAAAAATACGCAGCATGTGCACAGCAATGCGTAATCCCATAGGATTGCATGGGATGCATTTTGTACCCGTTTTTGTAAGCGATTACGCCACTTAAAAACGCGGCAAAACGCTTAAACGCACCGTGTGCACTTAGCCTAAGGCTGTGGTTCCACGGTCCGGAACCACAGCGCTTTGGACGGAGCGGAATTTCCGCACCACCAAAAGCCCCGCCCCCTTTTTGACGCGCGCTCTTTCCGGATGTGTTCTGGACACCTCCGGAACACATCCGGAAAGAACGCAGGGCTGCATAGCCCTGTGTTAATTCCGTTGTGGCGACGCAGCGTCGCCGCAAGACGCTAGGACATGCTGCGGTCTGAAAAGACGCGCTGCATGTCCGTAAACGCAGGTCTTCCGCCTGCGTATTTTTATGCATAGTGGAGACGGGATTTCTTGAAATCCCCTCCACTATGCTGTAACATCTGGACGCTGCGTGTTTGGCGCTGCGCCAACGCACAGCGCCAAACACGCAGCAAATCCGGAGTGTTTCCTTATCGTGGAAACATACCCTTAATTTTTCGAGTTGCATGTTCATGATTTTCTGTTACCTTAACCCCTGAGTGACCGAGCCAATTTTGACCTTAATCACCAGGCCAAATTTTTAAAATGTGACCAGTGTCATTTTCTGTGGATATAACTCTGGAACGCTTCAACGGATCCCACTGATTCTGAGATTAGTTTTTCGTGACATATTGTACTTCATGATAGTGTTAAAAGTTCTTGCATTTATTTGTGAAAATATCGGAAATTTGTTGAAAATTTAGCGGTTTTCAAACTTTTTTTTAAAATTTTCATGCCCCTAAATCAGAGTTAATAAATTAGTTAATAAATAACATTTCCCACATGTCTACTTTACATCTGTATCATTTTTAATTTTTTCTTTTTTTGTTAGGACGTTGTAAGGGTTAAAAGTTGACCAGCGATTTGTTCCCCCCCCCAACAAAATTTACAAAACCATTTTTTTAGGGACCACATCACATTTGAAGTGATTTTTGGGGCCTATATGACAGAAAATACTCAAAAGGGACATCATTCTAAAACTGCACCCTTCAAGCTGATCAAAACCACATTCAAGAAGTTTATTAACCCTTCCCGTGCATAACAGGAACTAAAGCAATGTGGAAGGAAAAAAATGAACCAAGTTATTTCACAAAAATTGTACTTTAGCTCCATATTTGTTATTTTCCAAGGATAACATGAGAAAATAGACCCTAAAATTTGTTGTACATTTTCTACTGAGTACACCGCTACCCCATATGTGGGGGAATACTTCTATTTGGGCGCACGGCTCGAGAAGGGAAGGAACACCATTTGACTTTTTGAACACAGACCGAATGGAATCGAGAGCGGATGCAATGTCGCGTTTGGAGAGCCCCTGATGTGCCTAAACAGTGGAAACCCCCCACAAGTGAAAACTAGACCCCTCAAGGAATTTATCTAGATGTGTGATGAGCACCTTGAACCCTCAGGTGCTTCACAGAAGTTTATAAACTAGACATGTGCAAAAATATCACATTTTACACAAGAAAAATGTACTTTTAGCCCCAATTATTTATTTTCTCAAGGGTAACAAGAGAAAATGGACCCAAAAATTTGTCGTACAATTTTTCCTGAGTACAGCATTACCACATTGTGGAGGAAAACCACTGTTTGGGCGCATGGCAGGACTCGGACAGGAAGGAGTGACGCTTTGGAACGCAGACTTTGCTGGAATGGTCTGCAGACGTTGTGTCACGTTTGAAGAGCCCCTGATGTGCCTAAACAGTGAAAAAAACACAAGTCACACCATTTGGAAACTACACACCTCAAGGATTTTATCCAGGGGTATAGTGAGCATTTTGAACCCACATGTACAGAACAGAATTTGATAACATTAGGTCGTCATATTGAAAATTTTAATGTTTATCACAAATGTTATTTTAGCCCTAAATTTGTAATTTTCACAATGGATCATAGGAGCAAATGGACCCCATAATTTTTTGCGCAATCTGTCCCGAACGCAACCATACCCAATATGTGTTATAAAACTGCTTGGGCACATAGCAGGGCTTGGAAAGGAAAAAGCGCTATTTGCCTGGGATAGATGGTAAATGCTGGGTCGCATTTCAAGAGCCCCTGACATGTGAAAACAGCAGAAATCCACCCACAAGTGAACCCATTTTGGAGACTGGACCCCCAAAGGAATTTACCTAGGGGTGGATTGAGTATTTTGAACCTATAGGTGCCTCACAGAATTTGATACAATTGATACATGGAAATATGAGATTTTGGTGGTAAAAAATGTAATTTTTGTATTTGCTGCAAATTTGTCAGATACACAAGGGTTAATAGGTGAAACTAGACCCCACAATTTATTGAACAATTTCTCCCGTACGCGGTGCTGCCCATATGCCATCAGAAATTACTGTTAGACCACACACCACACTTCAGGGCTGAGAAGGAAGGAGCGCTATTTGGCTTTTGGAGCACAGATTTTGCTAGAATAGTTTACAGGTGACGTTTGCAGAGGCCAGAACAGAAAGACCCCAAAAGTGACCCCATTGTAGAAATTGCATCTCTAAATGAATTCATCTACGGCTAAATGACCATTTTGTAACACCCACGCCAGGCTTTATTCTGGAGAATTGCAGATCTGCCAGTCTAGTCCCCATAGATGATGTCCCCATACAGTGTAGCGCCACGTTGTGCCCAGCTTGTGCTTCTGGCGATACACACTCGTAAATTCAGTGCCTTCTCTCCACTACAATAATGCCAAACGTGGCCGCTTACTGTTGTTTAGGCACAGTGGGGCTCAGAAGGAGGGGGGGCATTTGGATTTGGGAGCTCTGAATTCACTGGATTTCTTGGGGGTCGGGAGCCATGTTGCTTTGCCAGAGTCTTTGTTCTAGCAGTAACGTGGGACTCACTGGCGGACACAGAGAGAAAAGGGCCCCTGTGCAAGAATTATACATGGGCCCATTACAGCCCAAGAGCTCTTAAAAATGCAAAATTGCACCGGCTTTGGAGGTAGAAATGGGCCCTCTAACCTCTTGGGCCCCTGTGCGACCGCACAGGTTGCACCAATGATATGTCTGCCCCTGGTGGGACTTCCTATAGTAATTGATGACGGACCTGAGTGGGGTCTGGTTTTGTGTGGGATAAATTAGAGTTTTTATTGGTAACATTTTGGGGTACATAATATTATTCAATTGCTTCCAGTATAAGGCACAAGTATAACACATTCTTGTGTTTTTAACGCAGAGCACTTACGTGGGGGTTTCCGTGTAAATCCCACAAAAATGTGATTCAGACAAAACCCCTCCCAACTGAACCACCCACCGTAATGAGGCTGATGGAGACACTTCGTACTCTGGCGTCTGCTCTGTGGTCTCCATCTTTTTGGGCGTGCACAGATCTGTGGTCTCCCACACTTGTGCTCTAAAATGATGGGACACAGCCTGAACACAGACCAGTCCAAAGTAACTCCATGTGCCTCATAAGGGAGTGGTTCTGTATGGGGTTTTTATGAATCGTGGTTTTAGGGAATTTACATGGAAATCCCGATGTAAGCGCTCAGCGGACAGCTTAGGATAAATGTGAGCCGAGCCTTATTCCAATTTTTGGGAGGTAGAATGAACAAATAGACAGCAGTACAATAGTTCTTATTTTTATTTTTGCGCGGTTCAACATGCGGTACAAGTGATGAGGCGGAATTATTCTTCTGGTCAGTGCGATATCTATTTATTTATTTATTTTTAGGTTTTGTTGCCATCACGCAGTAAAAATGCTTATTTAAAAAAGTTGCTTTTTTTCCGCATATTCTGAGAGCTGTAACTGACTGTACAGAGCTGTATGAGGGCTTATTTTTTGCAAGACGAGTTGCAGATTTTTTTAATACCATTTTGGGGTACATAATATTTTTTGATCTCTTTTTATTCAGATTTTTCAGACCCAGAATGAACAAAACCCAGCAATTTATTTTTTTGGCGCCATTCACGTGTGGTAAAAGTGATAAGACCAATTTGTTCATCAGGTCAGTGCAATTACAGCAATACCAGTTTTATATTGGTTTTTTTGATGCTTTGTAAAGACTAAAAACAATACTTTAGTAAAATGAAATTGTTTTAGCATCGTCCTATTCTGAGAGCTGTAACTTTTCTTTTTGTTTGCTGAATGACCAATATTGAATCTTGTTTTTTTTGTGGGACGGTTCGGGGTTTTCATTTATACCATATTTTTTCACATATCACTTTTTGATCGCTTTTCATTCACTTGTGCCACTATGATGAAAAAGTTATATGTTTGGCGAACTCCGTAAAAAGAAAAGTAAACGAATGGAATGAATAATGTGCCAGTTATATAGAGCGGGTCGTTGCGGACACGGCAGGACCAGTTATGTACTTTTTGTTTGTTTTTTGCTTTATCACAAACGCTGTGTTTTAAGTGGCGAAACTGATTTTTTATTTTTGTGCCTTTTTTTTTTATTTTACTTTTTTTTCTTGATCCCACTGTGGGATATGTATACTCTTTATTTTGATCACTTGTGTCATACACTGCAGGACTCGTGTACAGCAGTGTATGAGACTCAGTGACTCACTGACTGGTGCCTGTGAGACTCATCTTATTGTTGGCTTTCACAGGCCACCGTACCCTGGGGTCATCACATAACCTCAGGGTACCATGGTAACCATCGAGAACTGCGATTCTCATCACCGGGGTCCGATGGTTCTAAGGGGGTCTTGTGACCCTCTAGTAACAACTTAAATACCGCTGTGGATATTTAAGGGGTTAATCTACCCCTATCGGTCGCAAATCCGTCCGGAGCCGATACTGCAGGGTGTCAAGTATCACATACAGCTGACCCCCGCGGGAATTGCTGCCGCTCGGAGGCGCCATACTCTTATTCCTCAGTGCCGTTAAACAGCAGCGGTGAGTGATAAGGCCCCTTAATGGCCACCGTTAAAAGGCGTATCAACAGTCGTTATGGGGTTAATTGTTATTTTTGTTTCTTGAAAATTTGGGGTAAATAAAAATTGGAAACAAAATAGTTGTGTCTGCAGGATCCGCTGTAACGGAGGATTAGTGGACGTGTGAACGCGGCCTGAGAGGGAACCTGGCACTTGATTCATACAACACAAACTGCGGGAACGGAGAATCAGAGCTGGAGATGTCGGTCAGGCTCCTCTCCTGTGGATTCGTCTGGGGACCGTACACTACACGGGGGGAGAGAAATCATCAAATACTCAGGAGATATAAAGCCGCCATCAGCCTGAGGAGACAGACGAGAGGAGCTGCTGCTGACAATCTCCATCTGAGCATGGATCCTGCTGCTTGGGGTCAGTAGCGGTGTGGTGGGGTCAGTAGCGGTGTGGCGGAGTCAGTGCGGCCCCTGCGCAGCTCCTCTTCTCTCATCTATTCTTGTGCACACAGCGCCCTCTGCTGCCGGCTCACTTGACTACAAGCCTCCATTCTCCTCACGCCGACTCCCGCTGACCACTAGTGATGGTAGATAGAGCCTGCTCTTTCTGGTGAGCGGAGCCAAGTATCACAGGTCACCGACAGCTGGACCACCATCATTACTGACCACGGAGCCGATCATCAGCTTCCTCCTGCTCCCACCAATGGTGACCCGCGCTGCTGAGGGGGCGGAGCTAATCGTGATCTAGACAATAATGATTCATGTGCTTTATAGCGCAGACATCCGGCTCTAATGGATCCTAAGTGGATCCCTATTATAGATCTGTGCTCCCCGGTGACCACATATTTACTGTGAAGTTACTGCTACCGAAATCCCGCCCACCCGTGACTGACACCCCGCCCACCAGTGACTGACACCCCGCCTACATGCAGCCAGCCAATTAAACCTGTAGGTGGGCGGGGTTTCTGCATCCAATATCTGTAATTTTACACCAATATAGACAAAAAAGATCACAGCAGCACATGTGTATGAATCTAGGCCATGTGAAAACACAGAAAAACATTAAAAACATTCAATTTAGATTAAACTTCTCAAAATTTTCAAAAAATTTTTTTCAAAAAAGTTTTTTTTTACTTACAGTAAGAGATGAAAAATGAAGGTTCTTAGTGCATAAATTGGTCAATTCATGTATGCCAATCAACCATGGCAAGGTGACCTCCCTCTGATGGGTCCCTGCTCTACACTACAAGCCACTTCCGGGCCACAAGCCTACAACTTTGGACAGACATGTCACTACTGGGCTAAATCCTACAATTTATGGGCTGGTAGAGCTGATTGCGGCACCTGCAAGGTCAATGGGAGGAGTGCAAGATCAGACTGGATGCAGCCAGCATCCAAATATTTGAATAAGCTAAGAAAAACCGAGCAGCACCTCCTATTTATGCGCTAAGTCCTCGCAGCTTGCACGTGTTCACACTAGGAGGTGCTAATCGGTTTTTCTTAGCTTAATTTTACACCAAGTGAGAGACATTCAGATCATGTAGTGTCTCCAGGGTCCCGGCTCATTGTCCGACCCATCACTGACCCTTACCACAGGCCGTTTATACATGACGTGAGCCGTCCCCTCCGCGCTGTATACACATGACGTGAGCCGTCTCCTCCATGCTGTATATACATGATGTGACCCGTCCTCTCCGCTTTGTATATACATGACGTGAGCCGTCTCCTCCGCGCTGTATATACATGATGTGACCCGTCCTCTCCGCTTTGTATATACATGACGTGAGCTGTCTCCTCCGCGCTGTATATACATGACGTGAGCCGTCTCCACCGCGCTGTATATACATGACGTGAGCCGTCTCCTCCACGCTGTATATACATGATGTGACCCGTCCTCTCCGCTTTGTATATACATGACGTGACCCGTCTCCTCCGCTTTGTATATACATGACGTGAGCCGTCTCCTCCGCGCTGTATATACATGATGTGACCCGTCCTCTCCACTTTGTATATACATGACGTGAGCCGTCTCCTCCACGCTGTATATACA